>JALBCY010000440.1:0-164397 GCA_023079485.1 Archilochus colubris | reverse complement strand
TATCAGAAAGCCTCAGGAAACGGGGAAACGGGGGAAAAGAGGGAGGAAATGGGGAAACGGGGAGAAAACATCAGGAAATGGGGAAAACGGGGAGAAAGGGTGAGGAAACAGGGAAAACGGGGAGAGACCATCAGGAAACGGGAAAAACGGGGAGAAAGGGTCAGGAAACGGGGAAAACAGGGAGGAAACGGGAAAAACGGGTGAGGAAACGGGGAAAATGGGGAGGGAAAGGGGAGAAATGGGGGAAAAGGGGAGGAAATGGGGGAAAAGGGGAGGAAATGGGGGAAAAGGGGAGGAAATGGGGGAAAAGGGGGAAAAGGGTGGGGAAATGGGTGAGGAAAGGGGAAAGACAGGGAGGGAAGACAGAAAATGGGGAGGGAAACGGACGAATGGGGGAAAAGGGTGAGGAAATGGGAAAAACAGGGAGGGAAGAGGGAAAAGGGGGAGGAAAAAGGGGGCAATGGGGAGGAAAAATGGAAAAACAGGGAGGGAAAGGGGAAAACGGAGGGAAAGGGGGGAATGAGGAGGAAAAAGGTGAAATGGGGAGGAAAAAGGGGAGAAATGGGGAGGAAAAGGGAAAAACGGGGAGGGAAAGGGGGAAATGGGGAGGAAAAAGGGAAAAGGGGGAGGGAAGAGGAGAAATGGCAGGGAAGCCCTCAAAATGGTGGGAAATGCCCCAAAGTGTTCAGAAAAGTCCCTAAAGTGAGGAGAAAAGGTTTCTGAGCCTCAAAAGAAGGCCCCAAAGTGACTGAAAAAAGCCCCAAAATGGCAGGAAAGGTCCTGAAGTGAGGAGAAAAGGCCCCAAAGTGACCAAAAAAGTCTCCAAAGTGACCAAAAAAGGCCACAAATTGACCGAAAAAGCCTCCAAAGTGATTGAAAGAGGCCCCAGAGTGACTGGAAAAGGCCATGAAGTGAACAGAAAAGGCCACAAGTGAGGAGAAGAGGCCTCAAAGGGACCAAAAAAGGCCCCAGAGTGAGCAAAAAAGGCCCCAAAATGGCGGGAAAGACCCAGAAGTGAGGAGAAAAGGCCACAAAATGAGGAGAAAAGGCCACAAATTGACTGAAAAAGTCTCCAAAGTGACTGGAAAAGGCCCCAAAGTGGCCAGAAAAGGCCCCAAAGTGAGGAGAAAAGGTCTCAGAGTGACCAGAAAAGGACCCAAAATGGCAGGAGAGGCCCTGAAGTGAGGAGAAAAGGCCCCAAAGTGACTGGAAAAGACCCCAAAGTGACTGGAAAAGACCCCAAAGTGACTGGAAAAGGCCCCAAAGTGACTGGAAAAGGCCCCAAAGTGACTGGAAAAGGCCCCAAAGTGACTGGAAAAGGCCCCAAAGTGACTGGAAAAGGCCCCAAAGTGAGGAGAAAAATCCCCAAAATGGTGGGAAAGGCCCCAAAGTGAGGAGAAAAGGCCCCAAAGTGGCCAGAAAAGGTCCCAAAATGGCAGGAGAGGCCCTGAAGTGAGGAGAAAAGGCCCCCAAATGGCGGGAAAGACCCAGAAGTGAGGAGAAAAGGCCACAAAATGAGGAGAAAAGGCCACAAATTGACTGGAAAAGGCCCCAAAGTGACCAGAAAAGGCCCCAAAATGGCCCTGAAGTGTCTGCAAGAGGCCCCGAAGTGATGAGAGCAGTCCCCAGAGTGGGTGTGAGAGCCCCCAGCTGTCCCCAGCTGTGCCCCCAGGCAGGTCTGGGGGTCCCGGGGGGTCCCAGGGGGGGTCCTGGGGGTACCTGGTCGAGGATGAAGTTGCGCTTGGCGCGGGGAGCGATCTGCACCAGCTTGCTAAGGCACTGGGCTGCCTGCTGCAGCAGCTGCTCCCTGCTGCTGGCGTCCAGATCCTCCACCTCGGGGCCCCTCGGCTGCAGAAACGGGGAGAAAACACCAGAAATGAGGAGGGGGAGAAGGGCCCGGGGGGTGAGGGGCTGGGGGAGAGGGAGTTGGGTGAAAAAAGCATCACGGGGATGGGGGGAAGGGGATCTGTCCCCAAAATGGGGCTGGGGTCCTCAAAAAGGGTCTGGGGTCCTCAATCTCCCCCATCAAGGGTCCTGGGGTCTCCAATCTGTCCTCAAAAAGGGTCTGGGGTCCTCAATCTGAGCCCAGGATGGGTCTGGGGTCCCCAATCTGTCCTCAAAATGGGTCTGGGGTCCCCAATCTCTTTTCAAGAAGGGTCTGGGGTCCTCAATCTGATCCCAGGATGGGTCTGGGGTCCCCAATCTCCCTCCTGAAGGGTCCAGGGGTCCCCAGTCTGTCCTTAAAATGGGTCTGGGGTCCCCAGTCTGTTCTTGGGATGGGTCTGGGGTCCCCAGTCTGTCCTTAAAATGGGTCTGGGGTCCCCAGTCTGTTCTTGGGATGGGTCTGGGGTCCCCAGTCTGTCCTTAAAATGGGTCTGGGGTCCCCAGTCTGTTCTTGGGATGGGTCTGGGGTCCCCAGTCTGTCCTTAAAATGGGTCTGGGGTCCCCAATCTCTCCCCTGAAGGATCCTGGGGTCCCCAGTCTGTTCTTGGGATGGGTCTGGGGTCCCCAATCTCCCCCCTGAAGGGTCCTGGGGTCCCCAATCTGTCCTCAAAATGGGTCTGGGGTCCCCAATCTCTCCCCTGAAGGGTCCTGGGGTCCCCAATCTGTCCTCAAAATGGGTCTGGGGTCCCCAATTTCACCCCAGGAAGTGTCTGGAATCCCAATTTTATCCCCAGGATGGGTCTGGGGTCCCAAATCTCCTCCCTGAAAGGTCCTGGGGTCCCCAATCTGATCCCAGGATGGGTCTGGGGTCCCCCAGGAGTCCCCAGATGGGTCTGGGGTCCCCAATCTCCCCCCTGAAGGGTGCTGGGGTCCCCCCAATGGGTCTGGGGTCCCCAATCTGATCCCAGGATGGGTCTGGGGTCCCCCCCAAATGGGTCTGGGGTAACCAGGGTATCCCCAGATGGGTCTGGGGTCCCCAATCTCCCCCCTGAAGGGTGCTGGGGTCCCCCCAATGGGTCTGGGGTCCCTAATCTGTTCTTGGGATGGGTCTGGGGTCCCCAATCTCCCCCCTGAAGGGTCCTGGGGTCCCCCCAAATGGGTCTGGGGTCCCCAATCTCCCCCCTGAAGGGTCCCGGGGTCCCCCCAAATGGGTCTGGGGTCCCTGATCTGTTCTTGGGATGGGTCTGGGGTCCCCAATCTCCCCCCTGAAGGGTGCTGGGGTCCCCCCAATGGGTCTGGGGTCCCCAATCTGATCCCAGGATGGGTCTGGGGTCCCCCCAAATGGGTCTGGGGTCCCCAGTCTGTTCTTGGGATGGGTCTGGGGTCCCCAATCTCCCCCCTGAAGGGTGCTGGGGTCCCCCCAATGGGTCTGGGGTCCCCAATCTGATCCCAGGATGGGTCTGGGGTCCCCCCAAATGGGTCTGGGGTCCCCAGTCTGTTCTTGGGATGGGTCTGGGGTCCCCAATCTCCCCCCTGAAGGGTGCCGGGGTCCCCCCAATGGGTCTGGGGTCCCTGATCTGTTCTTGGGATGGGTCTGGGGTCCCCCCCAAATGGGTCTGGGGTCCCCAATCTCCCCCCTGAAGGGTCTTGGGGGTCCCCTAAATGGGTCTGGGGTCCCTGAGATGATCCCAGGATGGGTCTGGGGTCCCCAATCTGTCCTCAAGAAGAGCCTGGGGTTCCCAGTCTGTTCTTGGGATAGGTCTGGGGTCCCCAATCTCCCCCCTGAAGGGTGCTGGGGTCCCCCCAATGGGTCTGGGGTCCCTGATCTGTTCTTGGGATGGGTCTGGGGTCCCCGCTGGGGTCCCCCCAATGGGTCTGGGGTCCCCAATCTGATCCCAGGATGGGTCTGGGGTCCCCCCAAATGGGTCTGGGGTCCCCAGTCTGTTCTTGGGATGGGTCTGGGGTCCCCAATCTCCCCCCTGAAGGGTGCCGGGGTCCCCCCAATGGGTCTGGGGTCCCTGATCTGTTCTTGGGATGGGTCTGGGGTCCCCCCAATGGGTCTGGGATCCCTGATCTGTTCTTGGGATGGGTCTGGGGTCCCCCCAATGGGTCTGGGGTCCCTGATCTGTTCTTGGGATGGGTCTGGGGTCCCCCCAATGGGTCTGGGGTCCCTGATCTGTTCTTGGGATGGGTCTGGGGTCCCCCCAAATGGGTCTGGGGTCCCCAATCTCCCCCCTGAAGGGTCTTGGGGGTCCCCTAAATGGGTCTGGGGTCCCTGAGATGATCCCAGGATGGGTCTGGGGTCCCCAATCTGTCCTCAAGAAGAGCCTGGGGTTCCCAGTCTGTTCTTGGGATAGGTCTGGGGTCCCCAATCTCCCCCCTGAAGGGTGCCGGGGTCCCCCCAATGGGTCTGGGGTCCCCAATCTGATCCCAGGATGGGTCTGGGGTCCCCCCAAATGGGTCTGGGGTCCCTGATCTGTTCTTGGGATGGGTCTGGGGTCCCCCCAAATGGGTCTGGGGTCTGCTGACCCTCAGCTGGTGCAGCACGCTCTCTGTGCCCAGGATGTTGAAGCGTTTCTCCCGGTTTTCCTGGCTGTGTTTCTGTGCCCATTGGGTTTTCCCGGCGCCCGGCAGCCCCACCATGAGCAGAACCTGGGGAGAAAACGGGGCAAAAACCCCAAAAACCCCGAGTTTCAGGGAACAGCCTTAAAGAGAAAGAGGTCAGGAAGAAGAAGGGGATTTTTTGGGGGGAATCTCTGTGATTTCAGACCTCACACTCCTCGGTGGATTTGGGGGGCAGGGGGGTCCGGACGCGCTGCTCGGGGGGCAGGGCGTGGATAAAGGTGAATCCGGGCGGAATTGGGCAAAAAGGGAGGGGATTTTGGCCAAAGTTGAGCTCCACCACGCAGCTCCTGCAGAGGACGTGAGGCAGGAGGGGCCGGGCAGCCAGGGACTCCTTGGGGATCTGGAAAGCTGCACCCAAATCTTCCCCGTTTTTGGAAAAAGAGAGTTCCACCAGCTCCTCGCCCTCAAAGTTCTGTGAAAAAGGGGGAAAAAGGGAAAAAAAAAAAATCAAACTCGGGCTGGGGAAAGGGGGGAAGAGCAGGGAGGCTTCCAAGTGACCCTAAAACCACCCAAAAACTCCACAAGGGGCTTCAAATGAACTGAAACCCCCCCAAATCGCCCCAGGAGGCTTTAAGTTGACTCAAAAACAACCAAATTGCCCCAAATCCACCCAAAATCTCCTCAGTATCACCCCAAATCCCAACCTCATCCCAAATCCTCCGAATCTCCCCAATATCACCCAAAATGCTAAAAAATCTCCACTGTGTCACCCCAAATCCCCCCCAAAATCACCCCAAATCACCCAAAATCCCAAATCTCCCCAATTTCACCCTAAATCACCCCAAATCTTTTCAGTATCATCCAAAATCGCTCCAGGTCTTCCAAATATCACCCAAACCCCCCCAATTTCCCCCAAATCCCCACAGGATCACCCCAAAATCCCCCATTTCACCCCAGTATCATCCAAAATCCCCCATATCACCCCAAAATACCCCATATCACCCCAAATCCCCCATATCACCCCAAATCCCCCCAATATCACCCCAAAATCCCCAATATCCCCCAAATCCCCCCAATATCACCCCAAAATCCCCAATATCCCCCAAAATCCCCAATATCCCCCAAAATCCCCAATATCACCCAAATCCCCCAATATCCCCATAATTTCCCCCATATCACCCCAAATCTCCTCAAACTCACCCCAAACCTCTCGGATACCACAAAACACCCCCAAATCTCCCCGATTTCACCCCAAACCCCCCCAGCCCCCCCCCCGCTGATGACGTCACTCACGGCGAAGCAGCCGATGACGTCATTCTCCCCAAAAGTGGGGCCAAAGGGGGTGAATTGGCCACTGCCGACCTTCAGCCCCCGCCCGTCGTAGCCGTAGGAGAAATCGTCCTCCCCTGGGGACAGCGGGGACGTCAGGGGGGGGACAAGGGGGGGACATGGGGAGGGGGACGGGGGGGGACAAGGGGGGGGGGGACAGGGGGGACATTGGGGGGACAAGGGGGGACAGGGGGGGATGGGGGATAGAGGGGACAGGGGGGACATCAGGGGACGGGGGGGGACGTCGGGGGGGACGTTGGGGGACAGGGAGGGCCGGGGGGGACAGCAGGGGGGACATTGGGGGAGAGGGGGGGGACATCAGGGGATAGGGGGGGACATCCGGGGGGACATTGGGGGACAGCAGGGGGAGGGGGACAGAGGGGACATCGGGGGGGACATCAGGGGGGATGGGGGGGACATGGGGAGAAGGGGGGGACATGGGGAGATGGGGGGGACATGGGGAGATGGGGGGACAGGGGGGATGTGGGGGACATCAGGGGATGGGGGGGACAAGGGAGGGGACAGAGGGGACATCAGGGGACAAGGGGGATGGGGGGGACATCGGGGGGGAGGGGGAGAGAGGGGACATCAGGGGGGACATTGGGGGGACAGGGAGGGACAGGATGGGGGACAGGGGACATCAGGGGACGGGGGGACATCAGGGGGAATGGAGGGACAGAGGGGGGGACAGAGGGGACATCAGGGGACAAGGGGGATGGGGGGGACATCGGGGGGGAGGGGGAGAGAGGGGACATCAGGGGGGACATTGGGGGGACAGGGGGATGGGGGGACAGGGGGACATCAGGGGACGGGGGGGGACATCAGGGGGAATGGAGGGGGACAGAGGGGGGGACAGAGGGGACATCAGGGGACAAGGGGGATGGGGGGGACATCGGGGGGGAGGGGGATAGAGGGGACAGGGGGACATTGGGGGGACGGGGAGGGGTATGGGGGGGACAGGGGGTGACACAGGGGATGTGGGGGACAGGAGGACGGGGGAGAGGGGACATTGGGGGATGGGGGGGGCAAGGGGGGACATGGGGGGGGACACAAGGGGGGGGAATCATGAGGGACATGGGGAAGGGGACAGAGGGGGGGGACATAAGGGGACAGGGGGACAGAGAGGGGACATCTGGGGGGGCAGGGGGGGACAGAGGGGACACAATGGGGGGGGGAAGGTGACAGTGGCACCCGGGGTGTCCCCAGGGGAGATTCTGGGGTTTTCTTTATGGGGAGATGAGGGGGCAGGGAGAGCCGGGGTGTTCCCGGGGGGGGTTTTGGGTTTGTTTTGGGGGTTTTCTGGGGTTTTTTGGGGGGGAGGGGACACAGAGGGGACATAGGAATCCCCAGGGAGGACTTTTTGGGGTTATTTTGGGTGTTTTTGGGGGTGCTGACCCAGCTGTGAGCAGGAGAAGTCGATGGACCAGCCGACCCGCAGCAGCGGGAGGTCGGGGACGCCGTCCTTGTGCAGGTACTGGGACACCTGAGGGGACAAAAAGCTCAAACTGGGGACAAAAAAGGACAAAAACGGCCCCAAAAGCGAGGGGGAAGGGAGCAGGAAGGATGGGAGCTGAGAGGGAGGAGGGAAAAGAGGGAAAGTGGGGGGAAAAGGGTCAAAACTGAGAGGAAAAGGGTCAAAACTGAGAGGAAAAGGGTCAAAACTGAGAGGAAAAGGACAAAAACTGAGAGGAAAAGGACAAAAACTGAGAGGAAAAGGACAAAAACTGAGAGGAAAAGGACAAAATCTGAGAGGAAAAGGACAAAAACTGAGAGGAAAAGGACAAAAACTGAGAGGAAAAGGACAAAAACTGAGAGGAAAAGGACAAAAACTGAGAGGAAAAGGACAAAAACTGAGAGGAAAAGGACAAAAACTGAGAGGAAAAGGACAAAAACTGAGAGGAAAAGGGTCAAAAACTGAGAGGAAAAGGACAAAAACTGAGAGGAAAAGGACAAAAACTGAGAGGAAAAGGACAAAAACTGAGAGGAAAAGGACAAAAACTGAGAGGAAAAGGACAAAAACTGAGAGGAAAAGGGCTCAAAATTGACAGGAAAAGGGCTCAAAATTGACAGGAAAAGGCTCAAATTTGAAAGAAGGCACAAAAGTGACAGAAAAAGGTCTCAAAAGTGTTGGGAAAAAGGTCAAAAGTGAGAGGAAAAGGCTCAAAATTGAAAGAAGGGCTGAAACTGACAGGGAAAGGTCTCAAAAGTGTTGGGAAAAGGCTCAAAAATGACAGAAAAGGGCCAAAATTGAAGGGAGGCTCAAAATGGACAGGAAAAGGCCCAAAACTGAGAGGAAAAGGGTCAAAAGCAGTGGGAAATGGCCCAAAACTGAGAGGAAAAGGACAAAAACTGAGAGGAAAAGGACAAAAACTGAGAGGAAAAGGTTCAAAACTGAGAGGAAAAGGTTCAAAACTGAGAGGAAAAGGGTCAAAACTGAGAGGAAAAGGGTCAAAACTGAGAGGAAAAGGGTCAAAACTGAGAGGAAAAGGACAAAAACTGAGAGGAAAAGGACAAAAACTGAGAGGAAAAGGCTCAAAACTGAGAGGAAAAGGCTCAAAACTGAAAGAAGCCCCAAAACGGACAGGAAAAGATTTTAAAAATCCAGAAAAAAAAAAATAAACAGAGTGGGAAAAGACCTGGGGGGAAAAGCGCTCTGAGGAGAGCCAGAATTGATCAAAAAGGTTTAAAAGGTGTAAAAAATCCCCCTCACCTTGGCCTCGAAGCAGATTTTCCCCTGGGTGACTCCGTGGGTGCTCCGGGCTCCAGCCCAGAGGGCAGGGAACTTCTCAAAAAAAAGAGGTTGTCCCCCATAACGATCTTTGCTGGCTTTGAAGTGAAGATCTGAAGTGTCTGAGGGGAGAAAAAACACAAAAACAGTGAAATAAAACCCCCAAAAATCAAATAAACCCCAAATGAGTGAAATAAAACCCCCAAAAAAGCAAAAAAAAACACAAAAAAGTTGAATAAAACTCATTTTTTCTTTCACCAAAAGCACCCTCGGAGCTTCAGCCCTGCAGCAGCACCCCCAAAATGCCTCAAATTGCCCCAAAATACCAGAGAAATGCAGCCAAGTGCCCCAAATGCACCCTAACGACTTGAAGTCACCCCAAATCCACCTTAAATCACCCCAAATACACCTTAAATCACCCCAATTTCCTCAAATATTCCTTAAATCCCCCCAAATCCACCTCAAATCCCCTCAGACACCCCCAAACCATGTCAAATTCACCTTAAATCACCCTGAATGCCCCCAAATACAGATGAAATCACCCCAAAACCTCCTCAAGTCCCAAATCCACCCAAATTCACCCCAAATCCTGCCTCGAACACTCCTTAAATCACCCCAAAACACCCCAAATCTGCCTTCAATCACCCCAAGCCTCCCAGAAACACCTTAGAGCCCCCCAAATGCACCCTAAATCTGCCTTAAAGCCCCCTAAATAACTCCAAAACACCTCAAATCATCCCCGAAGTCCCAAAATCCCTTTAATTTGCCCCAAATCAGGGGGGGTCCCTACAGGTGTCCAGGATCACCAGGGTTTCATCCTCTTCCCCTTCTCTGGGCTCTTCCTCTGGCGGTGGCGGGGACTTGGATCTGCCAAAAATTAAATGAATAAGGAGGATTTTGAGGGGAAAAAACAGGACTTTGAGGGATAAAATAAATACGGTTCTGAGAGGAGAAAAACTCGTAGTTTTGTGGAGAAAAAAAATGTGATTGAGGGGAAAAAAACCCATTTTTGAAGGGAAAAAACCTTCATTTTCAATGAGAAAATATTTGTTTTTCAGGAGGAAAAAACCCCCTTATTTTTGAGGAGGAAAGACCCATTTCTAAGGGGGAAAATACCCCATTTCTGAAGGGAAAAAACCACCCATCTGTGAGGGGAAAAAAAACCTCATTTCTGAAGGGTAAAATACCCCAATTTTTAGGGGAAAGCTCTCACTTCTGAGGGGGAAAAAGCCCTGGTTTTGAGGGAGAAAAAGCCCCATTTTGGGGGGAGAAAACCCACCCGTTTGAGGGAGAAAAAACCTCCCATTTTTGAGGTGAAACCACATTTCTGAGGGGGAGAACACCCCATTTTTGAGGGAAAAAAACCATTTTTCAGGGAAAAGCCCTGATAATGAGGGGAAAAGCCATGATTTTTCAGAGAAAATCCCTCTTTTTGAGGGGAAAAAGACCCATTTAGAGAGAAAAAGCTTCGTTTCTGAGGGGTAACACCCATTTCCGAGGGGGAAAAACCCAGTTCTGAGGGGAAATCCCCATTTTTTCAGGGAAAATCCCTGTTTTTTCAGGGAAAAGCCCCGTTTTTCAGGGAAAAGCCCTGATAATGAGGGGAAAAGCCACGATTTTTCAGAGAAAATCCCTGTTTTTGAGGGGGAAAAAGACCCATTTTGAGAGAAAAAGCCTCGTTTCTGAGGGGTAACACCTGTTTCTGAGGGGGAAAAAACCATTTCTGAGAGAAAATCCCCGTTTTTTCAGGGAAAAGCCCATTTTTTCAGGGAAAAGCCCCGTTTTTTCAGGGAAAAGCCCCGTTTTCTTAGGGAAAAGCCCCGTTTTCTCAGGGAAAAGCCCCGTTTTTCAAGGAAGAGCCCCGTTTTTTCCCACCTGCTGTTGTAGGCCTCCTCTCGGAACTCGTAGTACGCCCGCCCGTGCTCGTCCTTCTCGTCCCGCTGCCGCTTCACCCCCCGGCGCTCCCCATCCGACCCCGCCGGCTTCGACTTCTCCTCCTCCTCCTCCCCTGCCGAAAAAACAGGATTTTTAACAAAAAAAAAGAGGAAATTCCGCAAAGGACGGTGTGGGGTTGGTGTCTGGAGACTCCCAGGAGCCCCCCAGCCTCGCGAGTTTGAGAAATGGGAATTATTCTGAGGTAAAAGTGAAGGATTCTGAGGTAAAAGGGGTTTGGGTGGGGTTTGGGTGGGAAGGATTCTGAGGTAAAAGGGAAGGATTCTGAGGTAAAAGGGAAGGATTCTGAGGTAAAAGGGAAGGATTCTGAGGTAAAAGGGAAGGATTCTGAGGTAAAAGTGAACCATTCTGAGGTAAAAGTGAACCATTCTGAGGTAAAAGTACATCCAGGTAAAGGTGAACTATTCTGAGATTAAAATTAACTATTCCAAGATAAAAGTGAACTATTCTGAGGTAAAACAGATTATTTCTGAGATAAAGCAGAACAATTCAGGTAAAAGAAAACAATTCTGAGGTAAAAGTGCACTATTGTGAGGTAAAACTACTTCCAGGTAAAAGCGAATTATTCTGGAGTAAAAGTGAACCATTCTGAGGTAAAAGTGAACTCTCTGAGGTAAAAGTGAAGGATTCTGAGGTAAAAGTGAAGGATTCTGAGGTAAAAGTGAAGGATTCTGAGGTAAAAGTGAAGGATTCTGAGGTAAAAGTACATCCAGGTGAAGGTGAACTATTCTGAGATTAAAATTAACTATTCCAAGATAAAAGTGAACTATTCTGAGGTAAAACAGATTATTTCTGAGATAAAGCAGAACAATTCAGGTAAAAGAAAACAATTCTGAGGTAAAAGTGCACTATTGTGAGGTAAAACTACTTCCACGTAAAAGCGAACTATTCTGAGATTAAAGTGAAGGATTCTGAGGTAAAAGTGAACGATTCTGAGGTAAAAGCGAACGATTCTGAGGTAAAAGCAAACGATTCCAAACTACTCTGAATTAAAACTACGTTAGCCAGAACAAAGTTGCATTATTTTGAGTTAAAACGCAAACGTTTAGAATCAAACCTTTGTACTCCCAACCCAACTGTTAAAAAATCCAAAGCGTTCCGGATTTAAACTCAACTATTTCGAATCAAACCCAACTGGTCCGAAATAAAAGACTTTCTGAATGAAAACTTGTGTATTTTGAATTAATACTAAACTACCTGGAATAAAACTGAACTCTGAGTTAAAACCCAACTATTTTGAATCAAACCTCAATTATTCTGAACTAAAACAGAACTACTTTGGGTTAAAACTCAACTCTTTTGACTCAAAACTGCTTTGATTCAAAACTCAAAACATTTTGAGTTAAAACTGAACTGCTTGGACTAAAACTGAACTATTTTGAGCCAAAACCGAACTATTCAGAATTAAAAGTCAATTATTTATAATTAAAACTGAATTGCTAAGAAAAAACCAGAACTATCCGAGTCAAAACGGAACCATTTTGACTAAAACAATTAACTATTTTGATTAAAACAGCGGTATTTTGAGGAAAACACAAAATTGCAAATAAAACACTTCTGTAATGCAACCGAATTACTTCGAATTAAACTGCGTTATTTTGCTTCAAAACAGGAGCATGAGGGAAGATCCTTAAGTGTTTTAACCCTTTTCCATAATTTTAACCCCTCTTTTTTGTACTAATTCTTTCCCCCCTCTCTCGGGGAGCAGCCGGATCCCCAAAACCAACAACCCCCGCTTCGATAAAATAAAAATAAAACCCAAATAAATACAAATTCCCCTCGAGGTTTTCACCCAGCGGGTTCAACATCCAGAGATAATAAACAACAACGAAAGCAAAACCCTTACGAGGGGAGGAAAAACCCTCATTGAAAGACCCAAAACCAGCAGAACACGACCCAAAACCAGCAGAACACGACCCAAAACCTCTCAATTTTGTCTTTTTTTCCTTTTTTTTTTTTTTTTTCCACAGCTAAAACCACGCGAATTTCCCCCCAGAGAAACTTCCCGCCTAAATAATTAATGATTAATTAACACCCCGCTGTTTCGCTGCCCCCCCCACACCGCAAACCCCTCAAAAACCCTTTGGTTTATTTCGTTTTTTTTTTTTCCCCCTCGACAAATGAGCAAAACCCCAACAAATCCCATTTTTATTTCATTTCCCGCTCCCAACCCGCGGGAGAGGAATTAAAATTCATTCATTTCCTTTTAAACAAAACTCCCGCCCAAACTTCCCGACAAGAAACTCCCCAAAACCCATTTTATTTTCCGTCCCACTCATTTATTTTGGGGTTTGTTTCCTCCTAATCCGCCACTTTTTAACCTAAAATCTCAATTTTTAGCAGAGAGAGCAGCGAATAAACCGCACAATTAATTTGTTTTTAAATCGAAGGAATCGTTCTTGTTAGTTTTTTTTTTTCTTTGAGGAGACTTTAAAGGGGTTTAAAGAAGGGTTTAAAGGGGGTTTAAAGGGGGGTTTGTGGGGAGGAAAAGGGCCCCGAGGGTCGGATTTTTTTAGGGAAAAAAAGGTGGGAAATGGGGTCTGGGGGAGGTGAGGAATTGGGTCTGGGGGTTCTGCTCACCCGCCTGGGCTCCTTCCCCCTTGGTCTCGGCGCTGGCGGCTTCGTCCCCGCTGGGTCCTTCCTCCTGCGGCCTCTCGGCTCCGTTGACGCCGCCGTCTCCTCCTCCTCCGCCGGGACCTTGGGGCTCCGGTTCCGCTTCACCTCCGCGTTGTTCGGGCTGTGGTTGTTGTGGTTGTTGTTGTTGTTGTGGTTGTTGCTCCCCAGCTGTACCGGCGGCTTCTTCCTCCTCCTCCTCCTCCTCCGCCGCCTCCTCCTCAGCGGGGCCGGGCTGAGCCCCCTCCCCTTCCCCGCCGGGGGTTCCCATCGCTCCTCCCGCCCCCGGGGTGGTTTCCTCTTCATCGGCCAAAAGGGCTTCTTCGTCTTCTTCTTCTTCCTCCTCCTCCTCCTCTTCCTCTTCCTCCTCCTCCTCCTCTTCTTCCTCCTCCTCCTCCTCCCCGGAGCGGAGAGCGGCGGGACCGGCAACCGGAACGGCTTCTCCGCTACAAGCAGCGGGACCTGTGGCACCTCCGGGACCTCCTCCTCCTCCGCCGCCGCCTCCTCCGCCGCCTCCTCCTCCTCCTTCCTCCGGCCCAGCCGCCAACATCTCGGCATCCAGGGCCTCCTGGAGCCGCTGCGCCAGCTCCACCTTCAGGCCGCGGGAATCCAGGCCGCGTCGGCCCAGCTCGGCCCGGAGCTCGGTCACCTTCAGCCGCTTCACATCCATGACGGCGGAGGCGAAATTAAAGCGAAAAAAAATAAAACGAGGCGGCGGGGAGAGGGAAAAAGGGAAAGGGGAGGGGAGGGGGGGAAGGGGAAGCAAGCGGGAAGCGGCGGCGCTGAGGCCCGAGCGGCAGCGGGCGGGCGGGCGGGGGTCGGGCCTAGGCCGCGGTGCGTGAGGGGAGGAAGGGGAGGGGAAAAGGGAGGGAAAAGGGGAAGGGAGGAAGGGGAAGAAGGGAGAGGGAGGGGGGGAAGGGGAAGGCGGAGCTTGGAGGTAAAAAAAAAAAACAAAAAACAACAAGAAACCCCGCAAGCGGTAAAAAAGAGCAGGGGGGGCCTTCCCCCCCCCGGCCTTCCCCTCACAGCCGGCCCCCCCGCGCCCGGCCCCGCTGCCGCCGGAGCTCCGCTCGCCCGCCCCGCCGGCTCCCCCGCCGCCTCACGACGCCCCCGAGGCCGCCACTGCGCAGGCGCCTTCCGCCTTCCTCCTCCTTCCCGCCTCCGGCGCGCAGGCGCGGGAAGAGGCGGCCACGCCCCTTCCCGCCTTCCCGTGCATGCGGATTGGCCGGGGTGGGTCCGTTGGGTTTTTTTGATTGGCGGAGCCGCTCGCAATGAAGGGAAGAGGGAAAAGGGCGATTTCTGCCTAGCAACCGCGAATGCCGCGCGGGGATTGGGTGAGGGCGGGGAAAAAAAAGAAGAAAAAAAAAAAAAAAGCGAGGAAAAAAAAAAAAAACCCAACAAAAAGGGCTCGCGCGTTTTCCCGCCCGCCGCGGGGCCGCCGCCATTTTGTGTCGGGGTTGTGGTGAGGGGCAGCGAGCGGCAGCGGCGGTGCGGAGGCTTTAAAACAGCTTCTTTATTAATAAATATTAATGTTCTCATCGGGACGAGGGGAGGTAAAGCGAGCGGGAGGCTTTGAGGGGGGGGTTGTGATTCATTTGTCATTTGTTAGCCTTTATTGCGGTTTTATGCTCGTGTTTTCTGTTGCGACAGCAGTGGGTGCAGGCAAGGGGGAGGCGCTGAGGGGAAGGAGCCGAACCCTTCTCATTCTCTTTAATCTCATTATAAATAATATGATATTTCACTTTATATTTTATTAAAGAGCTTTCTAGCAACGCTTCAGCCTTCTGACCAGAATCAAGCCCGAATCTCGGCGCTTTCCCCCCCCAGCCCCGCAGGTTGTGAGGTCGCACAAGAAACTGGGATGCGCCCGCGTCAGTCCCAGGGAGTAACAAGGGGCAGGGGGGGCTGGGTGACGATTCGGTGACGTTTTGGTGACGTTTTGGTGACACTCGGGTGTTGCTCGCCTGTCGCGATAGCGGCGACAATCCCCCCCTTCCCGCCGGGATCGGGCCCCGCCGCCATTTTGTGTCGCAGCCCTAAATCTGCCGCCGCTTCCTGATTTGCATAACCCCGCCCACCACGGCACGCCATTCGTTGCACGGGATCTGCCGCTGGCCAATCGGCTCTCCGGATTGCGTAGTATTAGCATAACGCCGCCTCATTTGCATAACGGCCGCACCCATCCAATCTGGAAACGGGATTGGCTCATCATTTGCATAGCGGAGCCCGCGCTGCGCGCGCGCCGCGCTCCGGCGAGCCGATTGGCCGTTTGCGCGCCTTCATTTGAATAACCACGCCCCCGCCGTTTCGCCCCCGCCCCCCTCCTCCCTCCGTTGCCGCCGCCGTCTCGTGGCTTGCACGGGGGCGCCCGAGGAGCAGAGCGAGGGCTCATTACCGTAACACGTTAATTAACTCACCTAATTAGCGATCAATTTGCATAATAATTACCTTGGATATGAGCTGCTTTGTCAGCGTTCGAAACGCTTTGGGTTTAATTATCTCCCCGCCGTCATTTTGCATAAACACCGCCCAAATCCCCCTCCCCCCCACCTCTGCTCCACGCTCATTTGCATGCTCCGCCCATTTGGAGAAACCGCGGGATCTGATTGGCTGGGACGCTCCTCTGACGTATTCAATCCCCGCCCATTCCCTTTGAGGGGTCCTGGAGCGTGGGGGCGGGGCTATGGCACTTTTTGGGGCGTGGTTATGCAAACGAGGGCGCTCAAGCACCAATGAGGCTCTGCGGGGTGCGCATGGGCGGGGTTTACGCGGAGGAGGGGCGGAGTTATGCTAATTTCCACCCGCCGCTCGCAAGCGCTGCCGGGAGGCGCCGTGCGGGGGGGATCGCGTGGGTGTGCGGGGTCTGTGGTCACGTGATGCGTGGGGAAGGTGCGGGATGGGGGGGAGGGGCAGTGGGGGGGTGCGGGTGCGGGGGGGAGGGCGGGGTCGCTGTGAGTGCGGGGAGGGTGGGGTGCGGTGTGGGCTCCCAGTTATCGCTCCTCCTATTGGCTGCCGTTATGAGCTCATTAACCTAGCTGTGTACATAGTTACAAGTGGTTATTATCATAACTCCGCCCCCTGTGTCCCCATTGGTAGCTGAAGTACTGTGGCCACGCCCTCATCGGGATATGATTGAGCGTAGCCCCGCCCCTTGCTCTCCCTGCTCTGTCATTGGCTGTTCGAGGGTCTGATTTGCCTCCCCGCCCTCCTCCAGACCTTGTGAACCCCAATTGGCCACTCCCACTGCTAATTAACATAACCACGCCCTCCCCCCAGGCCCCGCCTCCTTTCCCCCTCCCCCTCCTCATTAACCTTCACGTGGGATTTTCGCGCTTTATTGAGCGGGGGGCGTGTCCGCCCGCGTGACGTCACACCCCCCCCCACACACACTCCCTTTATGTCGCGATGACGTCACAGCTTCCGGTACGCCCCCACGGTGACGTCAAAGAGGCGCGGGTGCAGCATTTCCCCCCCGGCGTCCAACAGGAAGTACCCGGCGTGACCTTTGACCTTCAGGGGGAGGGGCCCGCGCGCCTCCCGCCGGTGGGCGTGGCACGACACGTGACGTAACGGAACCGTCAGCGCGCGGCCCCGGCCCAAACCCAGCGGGCCCCCGGTACCGAGCGAGACCTCCAGCCCCCCCCGCAGCAGCGTCACGCGCTGCACCCAGCGCAGCGGCAGAACCGAACCCGCGGCCAGAACCAGGGAGCCTGCGGAGCGGACACCGGGTCGGAACCGGGACAACCCCAACCGGGACCGGAACCACCCCCACCCCCCCCAGGATCCCAGACCCAGAACCCGAGTTGACCCAACCGGAACCGGCCCAACCCCCCCCGGAACCGGACCCGACCCACCCGGGACCAGAACTCCCCCTCGGTTCCGGACCCAACCCCCCGAGAACCGGAACCACCCCCGGGCCCTCTCCCCATCTCCCAGAACCTCCGGTACCGGGTCCCGAACCTCCCCGCCCACCCTTCCCCTCCCCGGTTCGGTTCGGCCGCCCGGTACCGATGGTGAGGCAGGAAGCCGTGAAGCCGAACCGCCACTTGTTGTCGCGGGGTCTCAGCGGATCCTCGGGTTCGGTTCCGGTGCCGGTTCCGGTGCCGGGCGGGGGGGGCCGGAGGTTGGTGAAGGCGAAATGGGCCAAGTAGGCCCAGAACAGGCCCTGCCCCGCGCAGAACCAGCGCAGGAGGCGGAAGAACCGGGTCCGGTCCTGGCGGAACAGAACCAAGTCCCGCGGCACCGCCGGGTCCAGAACCGCCGAACCCTCCGGCACCGGCACCGGCGCCATGGCGGCCGCTCCGCGCGTCACTTCCGGCCTGAGAGGGCTGCGCTTCCGGTCACGTGTCCTCCCGACCTCTCAGCACTTCCGGGTTCTCTTAAAGGCGCCGCGCGCGGGTTTTTTTTTTGTTGTTTTTTGTTTGTTTTTTTTTTACAAAACGGGGGGGGAGGGGACGGGGGGGTCCTGGGGGGGTCCCGGGGGGGTCCCGGGGGGTCCTGGGGGCGCCGCTCACTTGAGGAACGCGACCTCGGGGATTTTCCCTTCGAGCTGCGGAGAGAAAAGGGGGGTGAGGGGGGAGGGGGGGTCCCAGGGGGGGTCCTGGGGTGGGGGGGTCTCCTGGGGGTCTCCTGGGGGTCCCCCCCGGGGTCACCTTGAGCTGGGTGAAGACCTGGCCGGCCCGGGAGTAATCCCAATCGTTGTCCTGCAGACACCTGGGGGGGGGACAGGGGGACAATGGGGGGGGGGGACAATAATGGGGGGACAATGGGGGACAAAATGGGGGGGACAATGAGGGGGACAACGGGGGGGTTGGGGACATTGGGGACACAATGGAGGGGACAATGGGACAATGGGGGGAACAATGGGGGGGACAATGGGGGGGGAAACGACACAATGGGACAAGGGGGGGGAATGGGGGACACAATGGGGACACAATGGGTTTGGGGGACACAATGGGGGGGTTGGGGACATTGGGGGGGTTGGACAAAGGTTTTTGGGGTGGGGATTTGGGGGTTTTTGGGTTGGAATGAGGAGGTTTTGGGGTGAGGATGTGAGGTTTTGGGGGGGGGATTTGGGGGGGGATGGGGAGGGTTTGGGGTTTTGGGGGTGGGGATTTTGGGGGGAGGGTTTGGGGTCTGTCTGGGTTTGGGAATTTCAGGGTTTTTTGGGTGGGATGTGGAGTTTTTTGGGGGGTTTTTGGGGTGGGGATTTGGGATTTTTGGGGTGGGGATTTTGGGGTTTTTTGGATGGGGATTTTTGGGGTTTCTGGGGTGGGATGGGGAGGTTTTGGGGTGGAAGTTTTGGAGGTGTTTGGGGTGGGACGTGGAGTTTTTTTTGGGGTGGGATGGGAGGTTTTGGGGTGGGGATTTTGGGTTTTTTTTGCTTTTTCAGGGTGTTGATTTTTGTGGGGTTTTTTTTGGGGTTTTTGGGACTGTGGATTATTTTTGGGGGGGTTTTGGGTTGGGGTCTTTTTGGGTTTTTTGTGTGCGGATTTTCTGGGTGTTTTTTGGGGTTTTTTTCTCTTCTGTGATTTTTGTGGGGTTTTTTTGGGTTTTTTGGGCTGTGGAATTTTTCTTTTTTTTTTGGGTGGGGTGTGAGGATTTTTGGGGTTTTTTTTGGGTCTTTTTCTCTTCTGTGATTTTTGTAGGGGGTTTTTTTGGGTTTTTTTGGGTCTTTTGGGCTGTGGAATTTTTCTTTTTTTTTTGGGTGGGATGTGTGGATTTTTTGGGGGTTTTTGTGGGGTTTTTTTGGGTTTTTTGGGCTGTGGAATTTTTCTCTTTTTTTTGGATGGGATGTGTGGATTTTTGGGGGGTTTTTTTGGGTTTTTTTGGGGTTTTTTGGGCTGTGGAATTTTTCTTTTTGTTTTGGGTGGGATGTGTGGATTTTTTGGGGTTTTTTGGGGTTTTTTTTCCTCTTACTTCTGTGACCACTCGAGGTTCATCCCCGACTGGAGGCTGAAGGCCGCCAACATCTCCTGCTGCTCGGCCCCCAGGGTGGGCACGGGGCTGGAGGACGGGGTGGGTGCGGGCAGCAGGAACGCCCGGCGCAGCTCCTCGGGGGTGGCCGAACGGATGAACAGCTCGTCGTTCACTATGCAGAGCCTGGGGGGGGAAGGGGGGGTCAGAAACGGGGGAAAAAAAACCCAAAAATGCCCCAAAAATGCACCCGGAAAAACCCCGGGGGGGAGGGGCGGTGGAGGTGGAAGAAATGATGCAAAAACGCCCCAAAAATGCCCTGAAATGACCCCAAAAAGCACCCAAATATCTCCAAAGCCACACCAAGTACCTCAAAACCACCCAAAATACTCCAAACGCCCCCAAACCACCCAAAACACCCCAAAAATACTCCAAAAATGCACCCGGAAACACCCCGGGGGGAGGGGCGGTGGAGGTGGAAGAAACGATGCAAAAACACCCCAAAAATGCCCTGAAATGACCCCAAAAAGCACCCAAATGTCTCCAAAGCCACACGAAGTACCACAAAAACACCCCAAAAGCACCCAAAACACCCCAAAAGCACCCAAAATGCCCCAAAAACACCCCAAAAAATGCACCCAGAAACGCCCCGGGGGAAGGGGCGGTGGAGGTGGAAGAAACGATGCAGAAACGACCCAAAAATGCCCCGAAATGACCCCAAAAGGCACCCAAATATCTCCAAAGCCACACGAAGTACCACAAAAACACCCCAAAAGCACCCAAAACACCCCAAAAATACCCCAAAAATGCACCCGGAAACACCCCGGGGGGAGGGGTGGTGGAGGTGGAAGAAATGATGCAAAAACGCCCCAAAAATGCCCTGAAATGACCCCAAAAGGCACCCAAATGTCTCCAAAGCCACACGAAGTACCACAGAAACACCCCAAAAGCACCCAAAACACCCCAAAAACACCCAAAACACCCCAAAACCACCAGCAAAAACCCCCCCAGGGTGAGGGGCGGTGGAGGCAGAAGAAACGATGCAAAAACGCCCCAAAAAACGCCCTGAAACGACCCCAAAAGGCACCCAAACGTCTCCAAAGCCACACAAAGTACCACAAAATCACCCAAAATACCCCAAAACCACCCAAAACACCCCAAAAACATCCCAAAATCACCAAAAACACCCAAAACACCACAAAACCTCCAGGGAAAACCCTCCCAGGGTGAGGGGCAGCGGAGGTGGAAGAAACGACACCAAAAACACCCTCAGGACCCCCCAAAATGATCCCAAAACACCCCCAAACCACCCCAACACCACACAAAATACTCCAAACGCCCCAAAACCACCCAAAAGGCCCCAAAAATATCCCCCAGAAACGCCCTGGGGGGAGGGGTGGTGGAGGTGGAAGAAACGAAGCAAAAACGCACCAAAAAACACCTCCAGAACGCCCCAAAACGACCCCAAACATCTCCAAAGCCACCCAAAATACCCCAAAACCATCCAAAATACCCCAAAACGACCCCAAAATGCCACAAACCCACCCAAAATGCCCCTGAAATGCCCCAAATCCCCCCCAGGCTGAGGGGAAGTGGAGGTGGAAGAAACGACACCAAAACGCTCCCAAAATGCCCCAAAAATACCCCCAGAATGCCCCCGAATGACCCCAAAACCCCCCAGATATTCCCCCCCCCCAAAAAACACCCCAAAACGCCCAAGAAAACCCCTATGAAAACCCCAAAACACCCCCAAAATACCCCAAAAAAAACCACCTAAAACACCCCTAAAACACCCCAAAAACCCCTGAAACCACCCCAAATCCTGGTGTTTTGGGGGGGGGTCCCTATTTTGGGGGGGGTCCCTGTTTTTGGGGGGGGGGTCCCGGTTTTTGGGGGGGGGTTCCCTATTTTTGGGGGGGTTTCCTGTTTTTGGGGGGGGGTCCCTATTTTTGGGGTGGTTTCCATGATTTTTGGGGCTGTCCCTGCTGTTTTGGGGCTCTCCGTTTGGTTTTGGGGAATTCCTGTGGGGTTTTTTTTATTCCTGTTTTTTTTTTTGGGGGGGGGTCCTCGTTTTCCCAGAGGGTCCCAGGGGGGGTCCCCGATATTCTGGGGGGGGGTCCCCGATATCCTGGGGGGGTCCCCGTGTCCCCTCACCCGGCGTTTCCCGCGGGGACAGCGATGAACATCCGGGTGAAGGCTCGGACACAATCCCGGGATTTTCCGTCCACTTTGGGGGAAAAAAAAAGGGAAAAATCCCCCGGGGGGGGGTCAGGAATTTGGGGGGGGGGTCAAGGGAAAGGGGGAGGGGTCTTGGGGGGGTTTTTTTTAGGGGTGGGGGGCACCCACAAACCTTCTTTGAAGATCCCGTGCACGGTGAAGCAGAGCAGCGTGGGCTGGGAGAGGGGGAGAGGGGGGGATTGTCAGGGGGGGGGGGAATTGGGGGGGCCTGAAGGGGTTGGGGGGGTCCTGGGGGCTTTGGGGGGGGGTCCTGGGAGTTTGGGGGGGGTCCTGGGGGCTTTGGGGGGGGGGGCTCAGGGGGGTTTTGGGGTTTAGCGGGTTGGGGGTTCAGAAGGGTTGGGGAGGTGTTGGGGGGTTTGGGGGTCCAGGGTCAGGGGGCGTCAGGGGGTTTGGGTTCGGGGGTCAGGGGGTTGTTTTGGGGGTTCAGGGGGTTTGGGGGTTTGGGGTGTCGGGGATCAGGAGGATTTGAGGCACTTGGGGGTGTCAGGGGGTTTTGGGGGTTCAGGAAGGTTTGAGGGGTGTCGGGGGTTTGGGGGTCAGGGGGGTGCTAGGAGGGGTTTTGGGGGGTTCAGGGGGGTTTGGGGGGGATTCTGGGGGGGTTTGGGGGGTGTCAGGGGGATCAGGAGGATTTGGGGCGTTCGGGGGGGGGTCAGGGTGTTCAGGGGGGGCTTTGGGGGGTTCAGAAGGGTTTGGTGGGGGGTGTCAGGGGGGTTTTGGGGGGTTCAGGGGGGTTTTGGGGGGGTGTCAGGGGGGGTTTTGGGGTTCGGGGGGGTCAGGGGGGGTTGTTTTGGGGGGTTCAGGGGGAGTTTGGGAGGTTTGGGGTGGATTCTGGGGGGCTTTGGGGGTGTCGGGGGGATCAGGAGGATTTGAGGCGTTTGGGGGTGTCAGGGGGGGGTTTGGGGGGTTCAGAAGGGTTTGGGGAAGGTGTCGGGGGGGGTTTGGGGGGTCCAGGGGGGGTTGGGGGGGTGTCAGGGGGGTTTTTGGGGTTCGGGGGGGTCAGGGGGGGTTGTTTTGGGGGATTCAGGGGGGGTTTGGGAGGTTTGGGGGGGATTCTGGGGGGCTTTGGGGGTGTCGGGGGGATCAGGAGGATTTGAGGCATTTGGGGGTGCTAGGAGGGGTTTTGGGGGGTTCAGGAGGGTTTGGGGGGAGTGTCGGGGGGGGGTGGGGTTTGGGGGGGTCAGGGGGGGTGCTAGGAGGGGTTTTGGGGGGTTCAGGGGGGTTTGGGGGAGATTCTGGGGGGGTTTGGGGGGTGTCAGGGGGATCAGGAGGATTTGGGGCGTTCGGGGGGGGGGGTCAGGGTGTTCAGGGGGGGTTTTGGGGGGTTCAGGAGGGTTTGGGGGGGATGTCCGGGGGGGTTTTGGGGTTCGGGGGGGTCAGGAGGGGTGCCCCCCCTCACCGTTTGGGCGCAGATGTCGATGATGAAGGAGTGGGTGTCGTGGTGGGTGCGGGGCAGCTCGTTGAGGAAGGCGACGACGTTGAGGCGCGTGTGCTTGAGGAGCTTGAAACGCATGGCTGGGGGGGGGCAGGGCTCTGAGACCCCCCCCAAATGCACAGGGAGCCCCCCAAAACACACAGGGAGCCCCCCCGAAACACAGAGAGCCCCCCAGATACACAGAGACCCCCAAAATACACAGAGACCTCCCCAGAAACACAGAGACCCCCCCTCAAAACCTCCCCATGGGGACACCCCGAAACAAACAACCCCCAGGACCCCCCCCCAAACCCACACAGAGCCCCCCAAACCCTTCAGGACCCCCTCAAACCTTGAGGACCCCCCTAAAATCCCCCACGACCCCCCCCAAACCCCCCCAGTACCCCCTAAACCTCCAGACCCCCCCCAGACCCCTGCAGACCCCCCAAAGAACCTGCAGAACCTCCAGGACACCCCCCCCCCCCCCCAAAACCTTCAGGATCCCCCCAAGCCCCAGGACCCCCCCCAAAGTCTTTCAGACCCCCCCAAACCTTGAGGACCCCCCCAGACCCCCTCAAAGCCCTCAGGACCCCCCCCCCCAAACCCCCCAGGACCCCCTCAAACCCCCCAGGACCCCCCCAACCACTGCAGAACCCCCCAAGGAACCCCCAGGACCCCCCAAAATCCCACAGACCCCCCCCCCAAGGACCCCCCCGAACCCCCAGGACCCCCCCCAGACCCCCAGGACCCCCCCAGGACCCCCCCCCAAGTTTCTGGGGCTCTCACTGGGATCTTTCAGCTTCTTGACGTTCCTGCTGTCCTTGAAGTACTCATTGAGGCTGCTCCTGGGGGGCCAAAAAAGAGGAAAAAAAGGCAATTTTGGGTAAAACCTTTTTAGGGGGGGTGGGGCCAGGGGAGGGGTTGGGTTTTTTTTTGGGGGGGGGGAGTTACCTGGGGGGGTTTTGGGGTCCAAAGGGGATGCTGAGGGAGCAGCAGGCGCCGTCGTGATAAGCATCCAAAAGGCCCTGCCTGTCACTGGAGTCATAAACTGAGAAATACCTGGGGGGGGGGACATGAGGGGGGGTCAGGGGGGGTCTCCTGGAAGGATTTGGGGGGGGGGGGATTAAAAAAAAAACAAAATAATTTGGGGGGGGGAAACTGACTGGTGGAGGAAACGCAGAACCAAGGCCTTGAGGTCATCCGAGGGGAAGTAACTGCCCTGAAATGGGGGGGGGGAGACAAAAACGGGGGTGAGGACCCCCCCGTGGGAAGGAGGGAGCCCCCACCCCCCCGGGGGAGAGAACTCGGGGGGTTAAAGACCCCCCCCCAAAAAAAAAGAGACCCCCAAACAAAGGGGAAAATAAACACGAAGGGAGAGAGAGACCCCCAAAAGAGGGACCCCCCCCCAAAAGGGAGCCCCCCCAAAAGGGAGCCCCCCCAAATAGAGACCCCCCCAAAGAAAAAAAAACAAAATAAAGGAAAGAGACCCCCCCGAAACTAAAGAGACCCCCCCAAAGGGGAAAATGTACATAAAGGGAGAGAGAGACCCCCAAAGGGAGGAGACCCCCCCCAAAAGGAAAGAGAGACCCCCCCAGGAAAAAGAGACCCCCCCGAAAACAAAGAGACCCCCCCGAAAAGAAAGAGACCCCCCCAAATAGATAGAGACCCCCCCAAAGAGAGAAAAAACAAAACAAAGGAAAGAGACCCCCCAGGGGGAAACCCACCCCCCAAATGGATAGAGACCCCCCCAAATGAGACCCCCCCAAATGAGACCCCCCCAAAAGAAGAGACCCCCCCCTAGGGACAAAGACCCCCCCCAAATGGAAAGACCCCCCCAAGGGGAAAAAAACCCCAAAGGACAGAGACCCCCCCCAAAAAGAACAGAGACCCCCCCAGGGGGAAACCCCCCCAAAAGGGAGCAGACCCCCCCAAACCAAAGAGCCCCCCCCAAACCTTGCAGGGGGGGAGGGTGCTGGGGGCTTCGATGTCGAAGGCGATGGGGGGGGGCAGCTCGTGGCCATCCTGGGGGGGAAGGGGGGGTCAATCCCAGTAACCCCCCCCCAGTCCCAGTAACCCCCCCAATCCCAGTAACCCCCCCCAATCCCAGTAACCCCCCCAATCCCAGTAACCCTCCCAATCCCAGTAACCCTCCCAATCCCAGTAACCCCCCCCAATCCCAGTAACCCCCCCCAATCCCAGTAACCCCCCCAATCCCAGTAACTGTCCCTCCCAATCCCAGTAACCCCCCCCAATCCCAGTAACCCCCCCCCAATCCCAGTAACCCCCCAATCCCAGTAACCCCCCCAATCCCAGTATCACCCCCCAATCCCAGTAACTCCCCCCCAATCCCAGTAACCCCCCAATCCCAGTAACTCCCCCCCACAATTCCCAGTTCCCCCAAATCCCAGTAACCCCCCCCAATTCCCAGTTCCTTTCCCCCCATTCCCATTCCCAGTATTCCCAGTTCCCCCCCCATCCCCAACCCATCCATTTCCAGTATTCCCAGTATTCCCAGTTCCTCCCCCCCATTCCCATTCCCAGTATTCCCAGTTTCCACCCCCATTCCCAGTTTCCCCATTCCCATCCCCCCCATTCCCATTATTCCCAGTATTCCCATTATTCCCAGTTGCCCCCCCATTCCCAGTTCCCCCCCATCCCCAGCCCCCCCCATTCCCATTACTCCCAGTTCCCCCATGCCCAGTATTCCCATTATTCCCAGTTCCCCCCCCAGCCCCAGCCCCCCCATTCCCAGTATCCCCAGTACTCCCAGTTCTCCCCCCCCATTCCCAGTAGTCCCAGTACTCCCATTACTCCCAGTCCCCCCCATTCCCAGTATTCCCAGTTCCTCCCCCCCATCCCCAGCCCCCCATTCCCAGTATCCCCAGTACTCCCAGTCCCCCCCATTCCCAGCCCTCCCATTCCCATTACTCCCAGTTTTCCCCCCCCATTCCCAGTAGTCCCAGTACTCCCATTACTCCCAGTTCCCCCCCCCATTCCCAGTACTCCCAGTTCCTTCCCCCCATTCCCAGCCCCCCCATTCCCAGTACTCCCAGTACTCCCAGTTCTCCCCCCCCATTCCCAGTACTCCCAGTACTCCCAGTTCTCCCCCCCATTCCCAGTACTCCCAGTTCCCCATTCCCAGTACTCCCATTACTCCCAGTTCCCCCATTCCCAGTACTCCCATTACTCCCAGTTCCCCCATTCCCAGTACTCCCAGTCCCCCATTCCCAGTACTCCCAGTACTCCCAGTCCCCCCATTCCCAGTACTCCCAGTACTCCCAGTGCTCCTACTCCCAGTTCCCCCCCATTCCCAGTACTCCCAGTACTCCCAGTCTCCCCATTCCCAGTACTCCAGTCCCCCCATTCCCAGTACTCCCAGTACTCCCAGTGCTCCCAGTACTCCCAGTTGCCCTCACCAGACGCAGCAGCTTTGGGAACCTCTCTCTCACGGAGCTGCCCAGAAAGGACCCGGAGTCACCGCCCTGACCCCCAACCCCCCACCCCAACCCCCCAAACCCCCAAACGCCCCCAAAATCCCCTCCCCCCCCCCCAAATCCCCTTTCCCAATTTCAGGGATTTTTTCCCCAAATTCAGGGATTTCCCCCCCCCCATTTCAGGGATTTTCCCCCCTCCCCCCCCCTCCCCATTTTTCCCCCTGGGGGGGGCGGCTTCAACCCCCCCAGTTTTAGGGATTTCCCCCCCCCCAATTTCAGGGATTTTTTCCCCAATTTCAGGTTTTTTCCGCCCCCAATTTCAGGGTTTTTTCCCCCATTTCCCCCCCCCCGTTCCCTCCCCTCTCCCCAAACCCCTTTGGGGTTTTCTTTGGGGGGGGGTGAAGAAGGGAAATACCTGGGGGGGGGCACAGGAGCCCCCAGGCAGCTTTGGGGGAAAAGGGGTTGTGTGGGGGGGGGTAAAGGATTTTGGGGGGGAAAAGTCATTTTTGGGGAAAAAACTCATTTTGGGGGGGGGGGGAATTGTTTGGGGGGGGTTAATTGGTTTTCTTTTTGGGGGGGGGTTCTTCAGGGGGGAATTTTCTTTTTGGGGGGGTTCAGGGGTTTTTTTTGGGGGGGGTTTAGGGGTTTTTGGGGGTTCTGAAGGTTTTGGGGGGGTTTGAGGGGTTTTGGGGGGTGAAACCTTTTTGGGGGGGGGATTTTTCCAGAGAGAGAACTGAGCTTTTTTTTTGGGGGGGGGGACTCCTGGGGGGGGTTTTAACTTTCTTAGGGGGGTTTCATTTTTTTTGGGGGGGTGTTTCATTTTGGGGTTAAATTCCTTTTTTTGGGGTTTTTATTTCTGGGGTGAATTCCTTTTTTTTGGGGGTTTCATTTTGGGGTTAAATTCCCTTTTTTTGGGGTTTTTATTTCTGGGGTGAATTCCTTTTTTTTGGGGGGGGTTCTGAACATTTTTTTTATTTAATTAAACACTTGGGGGGGGCTCCTTTTTTTTTTTTTTTGGGGGGGGGATTTCTTTGGGGGTTAAAACCTGGGGTTTTTTTTGGGGGGGGGGATAAATTTTTGGGGTTTTTTTTGGTCCAATTTCCCTTTTTTATAGATTTTTTTCCCTGGGGGAACTTCTCCTTTATGGGAGCTGCGTTTATCCAGGGGGGGGTTAATCAGGGGGGGTTAATCAGGGGGGGGGTTAATCAGGGGGGGTTAATCAGGGGGGGGGTTAATCAGGGGTGGGTTAATCAGGGGGGGGGTTAATCAGGGGGAGGTTAATCAGGGGGGGTTAATTAGGGGGGGGTTAATTAGGGGGGGGTTAATTAGGGGGGGTTAATTAGGGAGGGTTAATTAGGGGGGGGGGGTCCCCTCCTCATCTCCTCCTCTCCACCCCCAACCCAAGGGGGGGTTTCCCACTTCAGGGGGGGGGGCACCTCTTTTCGGGCACATTTCATGGAGGGGGGGCTTTATTTTCCCCGTTTTTGGGTCCAGCCCAGCCCAGCCCCCCCCCTCCTTGTGCCCCCCGGGGCTTTTGGGGTTTTTTTGGGGGGGGGTTTAAGGTTTTATTGGTTTTTTCCCTGGGGGGGGTCCCGGCCGTGCCCTCGCGGCTGTGCCTGCCTTAGGTTGTTCCCCCCACGAGGAATCTTACCCGTCTCTGGCTATCCAGCCCTCCCCCAGGCACGGGGGGGTTTCATTTGGGGGGGGTCCCGGCCCCCCCCTTTGCCCCCCCCCCCCCAGCATTGAATTCCCCCCCCCCCACACCCAGAAATTTCCCCCTTTTCCTGGGTTCGGGTCCCCCCCGGGGCTGAAGGGAGGAGGAAGATAAAGGAGGGGGGGGGTTGGGGGTCTTTTTGGGGGGGGGGGTTTATTGGGGGGGTTTGGGGGTCTTTTGGGGGGGGGGATTTGTTGGGGGGGGGTTGGGGGTTTTTATTGGGGGGGGGAGGGGTCTGGAGCCCCCCCAGGGATGAGGAAAACAAAGGAAAAGGCTCCGAGCAGACATGTGGGGGGGGGGTGGGGGAAATCTGGGGGGATTTGGGGGGGTCTGGGGGATTTCTTTTTTTTTGGGGGGGGGTTTAGGAGTGGGGGAGAAATTTGGGGGGGGTTTGGGGGTTTTTAGGGGGGGGAGGGGTCTGGAGCCCCCCCAGGGATGAGGAAACAAAAGGAAAAGGCTCCGAGCAGCAATTTGGGGAGGTTTGGGGGAAATCTGGGGGGATTTGGGGGGGTCTGGAGAGATATTTTTTTTGGGGGGGGGGGTTTAGGAGTGGGGGAGGATTTTTGGGGGGGTTTTGGGGGGTTTTGAGGGGGGGGGAGGGGTCTGAAGCCCCCCCCAGGAATGAGAATGAAAAAGGAAAAGGCTCTGAACAGAGATTTGGGGGGGGGTTGGGGAGGTTTGGGGGAAATCTGAGGGGATTTGGGGGATTTTTTTTTTGGGGGGGGGTTTCTGGGGGGGAGGGGGATCTCGGGGGCTTTTGAGGAAGGGGGGGGGGTCCAGAGCCCCCCCCAGGGTGAGAATGAGGCAAAGGGGGGGAGGGAAAACCCCTCTGGGATCAGGAAATGGAATTGGGGGGAAAAGGGGGTTTTGGGGAGGGGTCTTTGGGGTTTTTTGGGGGGGGTTGGGATTTTTTTTTGGGGGGGGGGGCATCTGGGCGGCTTTTGATGAAGGGGGGGGGTCCAGAGCTCCCCCCAGAGTGAGAATGAGGAAAAGGGAGGGAAAAAAACCAGTTTGGAATCAGGAAATGGAATTGGGGGGGAAAAGGGGGATTTTGGGGAGGGGTCTTTGGGGTTTTTGGGGGGGGTTGGGGTTTTTTTTTTGGGGGGGGGGCACCTGGGGGTCTTTTGATGAAGGGGTCCAGAGCCCCCCCCTGGAGTGAGAATGAGGCAAAGGGGGGGAGGGAAAACCCCTCTGGGATCAGGAAATGGAACTGGGGGGGAAAAGGGGGTTTTGGGGAGGGGTCTTTGGGGTTTTTTGGGGGGGGGGCGTTGTGTTCTTGCTGCCCCCCCCTCGGGGGGGCTCCCCCTGACCTGATGTAGGTGGATTGGTCCCGGAAGTTGTCGCAGAGGGGGTTCCCATCCAGCCACAGCTCCTCCAGCTTCAGCCCTTTGATCTTGTCCAACTCCCGCTCGGATTTCAGCTGAGGAAGTGGGGGGAGGAAACAGGAAGTAAAAAGGGGGGGGGGGGAGGGGTCCTGGGGGGGTTTTGGGGTGCAGGGGGGGTCGGGGGGAGGGGGGGGCACCCACCTCGTTGCAGGAGAGGTCGAGGGTCTTGAGGTTGGGGGCTTTTTGGGGGAGGTCACTGAGGTCGTCCAGGCGGTAGAGTTTGTTGGTGCTGAGGTTGAGGGACTGGAGCTGGGGGGGAAGTGGGGAGGAAGTGGGGAGGAAGTGGGGGGGAAGTGGGGGGGAAGTGGGGGGAAGTGGGGGGGAAGTGGGGGGGAAGTGGGGAGGAAGTGAAGGGGAAGTGGAGGAAGTGGGGGGAAGTGGGGGGGAAGTGGGGAGGAGATGGGGGGAAGTGGGGGGGAAGTGGGGAGGAAGTGGGGGGGAAGTGGGGAGGAAGTGGGGGGGAAGTGGGGGGGAAGTGGGGAGGAAGTGAAGGGGAAGTGGGGAGGAAGTGAGGAGGAAGTGGGGAGGAAGTGGGGGGGAAGTGGGGAGGAGATGGGGGGGAAGTGGGGGGGAAGTGGGGAGGAGATGGGGGGAAGTGGGGGGGAAGTGGGGAGGAAGTGGGGGGGAAATGGGGAGGAAGTGCAAGGGAAGTGGGGGGCAAAGGATTTGAAAGGGAAAAGAGATTTGGGAGGAAGTAGGGAGCAAATGGGGGGGAAGTGGGGGGGAAGTGGGGGGGAAGTGGAGGTGAATTGGAGAGGGAGAAGTGAGGAAGAGGGGGGGAAGTGGGGGGAAATGGGGAGGAAATGGGGGGTAAGGGGGAAGAGGGGGTTTGGGGGGAAGTGGGGGGGAAGTGGGGGGGAAGTGGGGGAAAGAGAAGGGAATTTGGGGGGGAAATGGGGAGGAAATGGGGGGTTTGGGAGGGAAGAGCAGTGTGGGGGGAAGTGGGGAGGAAGTGGGGAGGAAGTGGTGGGGAAATGGGGGGGAAGTGGGGGGAAGAGGGGGGAAAAGGAGAGGAAGTGGGGAGGGAAAGTGGAAATGAGGGGGAAATGGGGTCAGGGGCAGGAAATGGAGTTGGGGGTGGAAAAGAAACGTTTAGGAGGAAACAGGAAGTTTGGGGGGGGGTCCCAGGGGGTCCCGGGAGCTGCGTGGGGGTGGGGGAGGGGCCGTGGGGGGGTCTCACCTCGGGAATGTTTTCCTCAATGATTCTGAGCACGGCGGCCACGGAGCTGCGGTGGCTGAGAACGAGGTCGATGCTGTGAGAGAGCAGGGCTGGGAAACGGGCAGGAAGTCAGCAGGAAGTCAGCAGGAAGTGAGGGGGAAGGGAGGGGGAAGGGAGGGGGAAGTGGTGGGAGGGGGGGGAAAGGGTAAAGGGGGGAAAAGGGGGGGGTCTGGGGGGGGACTTGGGGGGAATAAGGGAGGAACGGGGAGGAAATGTGCAGGAAGTGAGGGGGAAGTGAGAGGGAAGGGATGGGAAGTGAGGGGGAAATGAGGGGGAAAAGGATGGGAAGGGGGAGGGAGGATGGGGAAAGGGTGAAAGGGGGAAATGGGGGGGATTTGGGGGGAATAAGGGAGGAAATGTGCAGGAAGTGAGCGGGAAGTGGTGGGGAAACAAGGGGGAAGTTATGGGAGGGGGGAGGGAGGGTGGGGAAAGGGTAAAGGGGGAAGTGGGGGGGAAGTGGGGGGGAAGTGGGGGGGAAGTGGGGGGGAAGTGGGGGGGAAATGGGGAGGAGGGGAAGGAAATGGAGCAAGGATGGGGGAGGAAATAAAGAAGGGAAATGGAAAATGGGGGGAAATGAGGAGGAAATGGGGGCGTGGGGGGGAAACGGGGAGGAAAGGGAAGTGGGAAGTGAGGAGGGGGAGGAAGTGGGGGGAGGGGAGCCCTGAGGTTCACCTGGGTCCCCACGGAGCCCCTTGAGGTCCAGGGCCCTCTGAGCCCCATCGAAGCGTTTGCTCATGCAGAGCTGGGCAGGAAGAGGAAGAGGAAGTTGAGGTTCATTTCCTCCTGCCCCCACCCCCCACTTCCTGCTTCCCGCTTCCCCTCCCCCACCTTCAGCTGCTCCACTTCCTCTGGTTTCAGCTCGTTCTGCAGGGAGGGGGGAGGGGCTGAGGAGTTGATGATGATCACCACCTGGAAATGGAACCCGGAAACAGGAAGTGGGAAGAGGAAGTGAGAGCAGGGAGGGGAAAGAGGCCCCTGGGGAAGGGAAGTGGAAGAGAGGAAAGGGGAAGGGAAACGAGAGCAGGAAGTGGGAGCAGGAAAGGGAAATGGGACCAGGAAGTGGATCCAGGAAAGGGAAAAGGGAACCAGGAAACGGGAAATGGACCCAGGAGAGAGAAGGGGCCCAGGAAGTGGCTCCAGGAAAGGGAAATGGGACCAGGAAATGGGACCAGGAAATGGGAAACGGACCCAGGGAAGCAAAACAGGAGGAGAAAAAAGCCCCAGGAGAAGGAAAAGGGCCCAGGAAGTGGCTCCAGGAAAGGGAAAGGCTCCAGGAAGTGCTTCCAGGAAGTGCTTCCCACCTTGTAGTTGTCCCTGTCCGTGATCTTCCTGGAAACCTGCTTGAGGGCACTGGCAGTGCTGGAATCCTCCACGTAGAACTGGGCCCGGTTGTGGTCGTAGTGGAACTGGGAAGAGGAAGAGGAAGTGGGGACCAGGAAGTGGGGGGAGGGAGGGGTAGGAAGTGGGGGGAGGGGCAGGGGAAGGCTCTGACCTCAACGGGGGTGAAGGGGACGCTGCAGAGGTTCTGGATGGAGCTGAGCAGCCAGGACTTGTCGTACTTCTTCCCATAGGGAATCTGGGAAGTGGGGAGGAAGTGGGGGGGAAGTGGGGGGGAAGTGAAGGGGAAAAGGGGGGAAATGGGGGGGAAAGTTGGGGGGGGAATGGGGGGCAGGGATTTGAAATGGGAAAGAAGTTTGGGAGGAAGTGGGGAGGAAGTGGAGGGGAAATGGGGGGGAAATGGGGGGGAAAAGGAGGGGAAAAGGGGGGAGGGTGGAAAAAGGGAGAGGAAAAGGAAGGAAAAAGAAAGGAAAAGGGAAAAGAGGGAAAAAAGGAAGAAGAAAGAATTAAAAATAAATGGAAAAAGGAGGGAAAAGGAAATGGGGAAAAGGGAAAAGGGAAAAATAAAATGGGAAAGGAAATAAATAAAATAAAGGAAATGATGAAAAAAGGGAAAGGAATCAAAGGAAAAGGGAAAAGGAAAAGAAAATCCCCAAAGGAAAAAGAGGAAAAAAAAGAAAAAAAAGAATCAAGAAATAAAAAGGAAATAAAAAGGAAATAAAAAGAAGTTGGGAAAAAAACGTAGGAAAAGGTGAAAAGACCCAAAAAATCCCTGGAACTGCAGGAAAATGGCAGGAAATACCAAAAAGAGGAAGGAAAAGGCCCAGGAAATGGGAAAAATCATCCCAGGAACTTCCAGGGAAAGGGGAAACACCCGGGAAACAGGAAACCACCCGGAAATGGGAGGAAAACACCAGGAAAAGGTGAAAACCCCAACAGGAAGAGGGAGGAAACCTCAGAATGGGGGAAAACACCCGGAAAAAGGTGAAAACACCCAGGAGGGGAAGTAGAGCTCCCGGAAGTGACCCGGAAGTGACCCGGAAGTGGCAGGAAGCTCCCTGGATCCGGGGTCCCAGCCCCCCCGGGGGTCTCCCAGTGCCCCCCCCGTGTCCCCCCCCCACTCACGGTGATTTTGAACCAGTTTCTCCTCCCCCCCTCCCGGCTCCTCTCGGGGGGGGGCAGCTCCCTCCTCAGGGTCACCTGGAGGCTGCTGGGACGGGGGGGGCGGGGGCCGTAGGGGAGGCTGGGGGGGGGGAAAAGGGGGGGTCAGGGGGGGCAGGGAACCCCCAGGGGGACCCTCAAACCCCCAGCCCCCCATGAACACCCCCAAACCCCCCTCAGGATCCACCCAGACCATCCCTGCCCCCCCCAAATCCCCCACGAGACCCCTGGACCCCCCCAGTACCCCCCCAAGAGACCCCTGGACCCCCCCAGACCACCCCTGAACCCCCCAGGACTCCCCCAACCCTCCCCAACCCCCCAGAAGACCCCTGGACCCCCCCAACTCATTCCTGAGCCCCCCCATCCCCCCTTGGGTGACCCCTGAACCACCCCAGGACCCCCCAACCCCCCCAAAACTCCCCCCAAGAGACCCCTGGACCCCCCCAAGTCACCCCCGAACCCCCCAGACTCCCCTAAACCCCCCCAGAACCCCTCTAAGCCCCCCCCAAACTACCCCTGGACCCCCCCACAAGACCTTTGAACCCCCCCAGCCCCTCTCTAACCCCCCCAACCCCTCCCCAGGACACCCCTCAGTCCCCCCAAGACCCCCCCAAACTCCCCCAAAGAGACCCCTGGACCCCCCCAAGTCACTCCTGAACCCCCCAGTCTCCCCTAAACCCCCCCAGGACCCCCCTAAGCCCCCCACAAACTACCCCTGGGCCCCCCAGCCCCTCTCTAACGCCCCCCAACCCCTCCCAAGACCCCCCCAAACTCCCCCAGAGACCCCTGGACCCCCCCAATGTGACCTGGGGGGTCCCCTCCCCCCTCCCCCCTCCCCACCTGGGTCTCTTTTCCCCCCTCCCCACCCCCCTGAGGGTCCCCTCCCCCCTCCTCATGGGGTCTTATCTCCCTCCACACCCCCTGGGGGTCTCTTTGCCCCCTCCCCACCCCCCCATGAGGGTCTTTCCCCCCTCCCCACCCCCGGGGGGGTCCCATCCCCCCTCCCCACGAGGTCTTTCTCCCCCTCCCCCCTGCTTTGGGGGTCCCTTTGCCCCCTCCCCACTCACTATCTGCCCCGGGGTCCCTCGTGGGCCTCACTCATGGGGACGTCGCCGTCGTCGTCCTCGGGCCGGGGTCTCAGGGGGGGTGCAGGGGGCTGTGCTGCCCCCCCCCTGGCCCTCACCCTCTGGCTCACCTCGCTGTACATCTTGCCCCGGAAAGGGCCTCGCCCCTTCCTCCTGCGCCCCGGGAACGCCCGCGCCCCCCCCCCACGCTCATCGTGTTCTGGGGGGGACACAAAGGCACCTCCTGAGACCACCCCCCAATGAGCACCCCCCCCAAACCCCCCTTGTCCCCTCCTGTCCCTTGTCCTTCCCCACCAAGTGTCCCCCAGACCCCCACAGGGTCCCCAACCCCCCCCCCACAGGGTCCCCCCTGTCCCTTGTCCCCTCTCTCCCCCCCATTGTCCCCCAGTCCCCCCCCCAGTGTCCCCTCTCCCCCTTCCCCACTCTCCCCTTGTCCCCCCCCCACAAACTGTCCTCCAACCCCTCCCAGTGTCCCCCCCCATCTCCTGTCCCCCTTGTCTCTTCTCAGTGTCCCCCCCCAGAGTCCCCCCTGTCCCTTGTCCCCTGTCCTGTCCCCCCCAGTGTCCCCCAACCCCCCCCAGTGTCCCCCCCCGTCCCCTCCCAATGTCCCAAATCCCCCCCCCACAGGGTCCCCCCCTGTCCCTTGTCCCCTGTCCTGTCCCCCCCCCAGTGTCCCCCAACCCCCCCATGTCCCCCCTGTCCCCTCTCCCCCCCACTATCCCCCCCATCCCCTCTCAGGGTCCCTTGTGTCCCCCCTGTCCCCTCCCAATGTCCCAAATCCCCCCCCCACAGGGTCCCCCCCCGTCCCCTCTCCCCCCCCCAGTGTCCCCCCCATCACCTCTCAGGGTCCCCCCCCATCCCATCTCAAAGTCCCCCTTATCCCCTGCCCCCCCCCCAGGATCCCCCTGTCCCCCCTCAATGTCCCCCGTGTCCCTCCTCGTCCCCTCCCCCCCCTCAATATCCCTTCCCCCCCCCCCAGTGTCCCCCCCAATCCCCCCTCAGTGTCCCCCGTGTCCCCTCTTCCCCCCCATCCGTGTCCCCCCCTCCCAATGTCCCCAATCCCCCCCTCACAGGCTCCCCCCCTGTCCCTTATCCCCTGTCCCCCCCCCCCCATCCCCTCTCAGGGTCCCCCTTGTCCCCTGCCCCCCCCCCAAAGATCCCCCTGTCCCCCCTCAGGGTCCCCCTTGTCCCCCCCCATGCCCCCTCAGGGTCCCCCGTGTCCCCTCTTCCCCCCCATCCCTATCCCCCGTCCCTGTCCCCTCCCAATGTCCCCAATCCCCCCCCCAGTGTCCCCCAATCCCCCCCCAAGGTTCCCCCTGTCCCCCCTCAATGTCCCCAACCCCCCCCACTGTCCCCCCCTCCCCTCTCAGGGTCCCCCTTGTCCCCCCCAGCGTCCCCATCCCAGGGTTCCCGTGTCCCCTCCCTTCCCAGAGTCCCCCTGTCCCTTGTCCCCTGTCCTGTCCCCCCAGTGTCCCCAACCCCCCAGGATCCCCTATCCCCCTCAATGTCCCCCCTGTCCCCTCCTCAATGTCCCTCTCCCCCAGTGTCCCCCAGTGTCCCCTCAAGGTCCCCTGCCCCCAACCCCCTCATCCCAGTGTCCTCCCAATGTCCCCAATCCCCCCCCCAGTGTCCCCCAATCCCCCCCCCAGGATCCCCCTGTCCCCCCTCAATGCCCCCAACCCCCCCAGTGTCCCCCCCATCCCCTCTCAGGGTCCCCCTTGTCCCCTGCCCCCCCCCCCAGGATCCCCCTGTCCCCCCTCAATGCCCCCAACCCCCCCCGCTGTCCCCCCCATCCCCTCTCAGGGTCCCCCGTGTCCCCCCCCCGTCCCTTCCCAGAGTCCCCCCCTGTCCCTCGTCCCCTGTCCCCCCCTGTCCCCCCCCCCGTCCCCCCCTGTCCCCCCCGTCCCCCTCTCACCGCTGAACCCCCCCCTTCCCTTCTCCTCCGCCATCTTCTCCCAACGCCTCCGCTCCCGCCCCTCGCGGCGCCTCCTTTGCGCGTCACTTCCGCCCCTTCCCCGCCTCCCCCTCACGCCACTTCCGCCCTTTCCCCTGACGTCACTTCCGCTCCCTCCCCAGCCCGCCCGTTCGAATCCCTCAGGGAACGGAACCGGTACCGGTACCGGGGGGGGGGGGCACAGGTTTAATTGTGGGGGGGTTCGGGGGGTCCCAGAAACGTCCCCGGCACCGCCCAGGGGCCCAAAAACCCCCCCGGGAACAAGGCGGCTGTTTTGGGGGGGGCTTCACCCCCTCAGAGGGCCCTGAGACCCCCCGGGGACCCCCAGGATCGTTTTGGGGGGGTCCCAGAGCCCCCAGGGACTGTTTGGGGGGGGGCTTCACCCCCTCAGGGGTCTCAGAGCCCCCCCAGGGGTCCCAGAGACCCCCAGGCTTTATTAAGGGGGGGGCAGGAGCCCCTCTGGGGGTCCCAGGGACTTTTGGGGGGGGGCTTCATCCCCTCAGGGGTCCCAGAGCCCCCCCAGAGCCCCCCAGGACTTTCTTGGGGGGTCCCTGAGGCCCCCAGAGCCCCCCAGGTTTTGCTGGGGGGGTCCCAGAGACCCCCATGGACTCCCAGGCATTTTTGGGGGGGGGGCTTCACCCCCTCAGGGGTCTCAGAGCCCCCCCCAGGGTCCCAGAGACCCCCAGGATCTTTTTGGGGGGGTCCCAGAGCCCCCCAGCCTTTATTAAGGGGGGGGCAAGAGCCCCTCTGGGGATCCCAGAGACTTTGGGGGGGGGCTTCACCCCCTCAGGGGTCCCAGAACCCCCCCAGGGGTCCCAGAGCCCCCCCAGAGCCTCCCCAGAGCCCCCCAGGACTTTCTGGGGGGGTCCCAGAGCCCCCTCAGAGCCCCCCAGGTTTTTCTGGGGGGGTCCCATGGACTCCCAGGCATTTTTGGGGGGGGGGCTTCACCCCCTCAGGGGTCTCAGAGCCCCCCCAGGGGTCCAGGAGCCCCCCAGGGATCTTTTGGGGGGTCCCAGAGCCCCCCAGGGACTCCCAGAGATTTTTTTTTGGGGGGGTCCCAAGGTTTTAATGCTGGGGGAGGGGGCTGCACCCCCCCCCCTCTTCCCCACCCGTTTGGGGGGGGTCCCACAGAGTCCAGGGGGGGTGTGAGGATGAGGAGGGGTTTGGGGGGGGTTTTGGGGGGGGTTTTTGGGGGGTTTTGGGGATTTTCCCCCCCCCTCAGGCGAGGAAGACGACGAAGACGATGAAGAAGAGGATGAGGATGAGGAAGATCTTGAGCAGCAGCCAGCGCTGGGCCGTGACCCCCCCAAAGTACTTGAGCAGCTCCCCGTGGGCTGCAGCCACGTTCAGCTCCGTGTCCTCCACCGAGGAATCGATCCTGGGGGGGCAAAACGGGGCAAAAAAACCCAGAATTGGGGGCAGGGGAAACCAGAAAGTCCCAAAGTCCCCTTTGGGCTGATCCAAAAGCACCAAATCTGGGCAAAACGGACCCAAAATGGACCCAAAACGGCCCCAAAACGGACCCAAAAGAGACCCAAAATGGACCCAAAACAGACCCAAAACAACAGAACCAAAACGGACCCAAAACGGACCCAAAACGGCCCCAAAACGGACCCAAAACGGACCCAAAACAGCCCCAAAACAGCCCCAAAACGGACCCAAAATGGACCCAAAACGGACCCAAAACAGACCCAAAATGGACCCAAAACAACAGAACCAAAACGGACCCAAAATGGACCCAAAACAACAGCCCCAAAACAGAACCAAAACAGCCCCCAAACGGACCCAAAACAGAACCAAAACAGCCCCAAAACAACAGACCCAAAACAACAGAACCAAAACAGCCCCAAAACAGCCCCAAAACGGACCCAAAACGGACCCAAAACAACAGAACCAAAACGGACCCAAAATGGACCCAAAACGGACCCAAAACAGCCCCAAACGGACCCAAAACGGACCCAAAACAGCCCCAAAACAACAGCCCCAAAACAGCCCCAGAACGGACCCAAAACAGCCCCAAAACAACAGACCCAAAACAGCCCCAAAACAACAGACCCAAAATGGACCCAAAACGGACCCAAAACGGACCCAAAACGGACCCAAAACGGACCCAAAACGGACCCAAAACGGACCCAAAACAACAGACCCAAAACAACAGAACCAAAACGGACCCAAAACAGCCCCAAAATGGACCCAAAACGGACCCAAAACAGCCCCAGAACGGACCCAAAACAACAGACCCAAAACGGCCCCAAAACAGACCCAAAACAGACCCAGTTGGGGCTTGGAACCCCTCAAAATCCCCAATTTCCACTTGAAGTGCCCCAAAATCCCCAGATTTCAACCCAACAGATCAAAAACCCCCAATTTGGGACCCAAAACCCCTGAAAATCCCAGAACTTCCATGGGATGGGTCCCAAAATCCCCAAGTTTGGACCCAACACCCCCAAAATCCCCAAGTTTGGACCCAACACCCCCAAAATCCCCAAGTTTGGTCTCCACGTGTCCCCAAATCCCAGAATTCCCACTTGAAGTGTCCCAAAATCCCCAGATTTTGACTCAAAAGACCAAAAACCCCCAAATTGGACTCAAAGCCCCCAAAACCCCCAGATTTCCACTTGAAGTGCCCCAAAAACCCCAAACTTGGCCTCAAGGGAACTCAAAACCCCCCAATTCCCATTGGATGTGCCCCAAAATCCCCAGATTTCAACCCAACAGATCAAAAACCCCCAATTTGGGACCCAAACCCCCTGAAAATCCCCAATTCCCACTTGAAGTGCCCCAAAATCCCCAGATTTCAACCCAACGCCCCCAAAATCCCCAAATCTGGACTCAAACCCCCCAAAACCCCCACATTTCCACCTCTCAGTCCAAAACCCCCATTTCACGGGTCCCAAAACCCCTAAATCTGAACCCAAAACCCCAAAACCCCCAAATTCAGACCCAAAACCTCCCCTTTCCACCCCAAAACCCCCAAACCTCCCCTTGCCACCCCAAACCCCCAGATCCTGACTCCAACCCCCCCCAAATCTCCACGTTTTGGGCTCCAAACCCCAGTTTTGGGGGGATTCTTTCCCTGGAACCCCCTCCCAGTGCCCCCCAGTTTGGGTGCCGGGGCTCCCAGTCCGTTACTGGTCCCAGTTGGCACCTCTGGATGGTTTCCTCCTGCTCCTTCACCACCTGGGCCAGCTGCTGGAAGATGGAGCCCAGCTCCACGATGGTGGATTCGATGTTCTGCATCGTGTCTGCCCGGCTCTGGATGTAGGAGTCCTGGGATTGGGGCAAAAACACCCGGATTTGGGGTCAGGACACCAAAAAACGACATTCCTCAGCCCCAAAACCCCAAAAATCCCCCAAAATCCCCCAAAATGCCATTTTTTCTCTCTCAGAATCCCCCAAATTCCATTTATTCCGCCCCAAAACCCCCAAACTTCCATCTGATGAGTCCCAAAATCCCCCAAATTCCATTGATTTCACCCCAAAACTTTCCATTTGGGTCCCAACCCCCAAATTCCACTGATTCTGCCCCAAAATCCCAAATCCCAACCCAACCACCAAAACACCCCCAAGTTTCACCTCAAAACTCCTCAAGTTCCATTTCAAGTGCCCCAAAATCCCCAAAATCTCCATTTTGTGCCCCAAAATCCCCAAATCTCCATTTTGTGCCCCAAAATCCCCAAACCTTCATTTCCTGTGTCCCAAAACCCCAAACTTTCACTCAAAAACCAAAATACCCCAAAGTTTGGACCCAAACCCCCTCAAAATCCCCAAATCTCCATTTGCTGGGTCCCAAAATCCCCAAATTTCCATTTTCTGTCCCAAAACCCCCAAAATTTCTGTTTTGTGCCCCAAAACTCCTCCATTTCCATCTGATGTGCCCCAAAATCCCCAAATCTCCATTTTATGCCCCAAATCCCCATTTATTCTTCCCCAAATCCCCAATTCCCCACCCCCAATTTGAACCCAACCCCCCCAAAGTCCCCAAACTTCCCTTTTTCACCCCAAACCCCCCCTCAATCCCCACCTTTCTCTCTGTGCCCCCACCCCCCAGATTCCCCTTTTCCCCCCCAATTCAGACCCCAAATCCCCACATTTGCTCTCCCCTTCCCCCCCCCATCCCCCCCTGATCCCCAGTCCCCGTTTTGGGGCATTTTGGGGCATTTTGGGCCGTTCTCACCTGTTCCTGCAGCAGCTGCAGCTCCGGGACCCTCCCGGCCTCCACCTGGATCCTCACAGCCCCTTCCCCCCCCTCTGCTGCCTCCTGCAGGACCCCGGGGGGGCCTGGGGGGAAAAAGGGGGGGGGGGAGGTGAGGGGAGAGCCCCCCCAGACCCAATTTCCCCAGAAACCTCCCCAAAAAGGGACTCACCCAGGGGGGTGGGGATGGGGGGCAGCGAGAACTGATCCCGGCGGCTGCGCTGCTGCCTCAGGTTCTGGGGGGACACCGGGGGGGTGAGGTTTGGGGGGGCTGGGGGGGTTTTGGGGGGATATGGGGGGGTTTTGGGGGGTTTAGGGACATTGGGGGGATTGGGGGGGGTCTGGGGGGATTGGGGACCTTGGGGGGGTTTGGGGGGTTTTGGGGTCATTGGGGACATTTGGGGGGGGGTTGGGGACATGGGGGGGCGGACTGGGGGGGTTTTGGGGGGATATGGGGGGGTTTGGGGGGTGTTGGGGGATATTGGGGGGGTTTGGGGTGTGTGGGGGGCTGGGGGCATTTGGGGGGGGGGTTGGGGGGTTTGGGGGAGGTCTGGGGGCTTTGGGGGGATTTGGGGGGGAGACTGGGGGGTTTGGGGACATTTGGGGGGGGGTCTGGAGGTTTTGGGGGGGTTTGGGGGGTTTTGGGGGGGTTTGGGGACATTGAGGGGGGCTTGGGGGGCTTTAGGGAGGGGATTGGGGGGAGTTGAGGTGTGTGAGGGGGTTGGGGACATTTGTGGGGGGGGGATTGGGGGGTTTTGGGGACATGGGGGGGTTTGGGGGGGTTTTGGGGGGATATGGGGGGGGTTTTGGGGGGATTGGGGACCTTGGGGGATTGGGGGTTTTGGGGGATACGCGGTCATTTGGGACATTGGGGGCCGGGGGTTTGGGGGTTTTGGGGAGGGGTTGGGGGGGTTTGGAACGTGGGGGGGGGTTTTGGGGGGAGTCTGGGGGTTTTGGGGGGATATGGGGGGTTTTGGGGGGTTTAGGGACATTGGGGGGATTGGGGGGGGTCTGGGGGGATTGGGGACTTTGGGGGGTTTTGGGGACACTGGGGGGGTCACTGGGGACATTCATGGGGGGGGGTTGGGGGGCTTTGGGGGGTTTTGGGGGGGGGATTGGGGGAGTTTGGGGACATTTTGGGTGTGGGGGGGGGTTGGGGACATTTGTGGGAGGTTCTGGGGGGCTTTGGGGGGGTCTGGGGGTTTTCGGGGGATTTGGGGACATTGTGGGGGACAGGGGGGGTTTGGGGGGATCTGGGGGCATTGGGGGGAGTTTGGGGACATTTGTGGGGGGGGTCTGGGGGGGGGATTGGGGGGGTTTGGGACATGGGGAGGGGATTTGGGGTGGTCTGGGGGTTTTGGGGGGGTTTAGGCACATTGGGGGGGGCTTGGGGGGCTTTAGGGGGAGGATTGGGGGGATTGGGGGGGATTGGGGACATTTGGGGGGGGGATTGGGGGATTTGGGGGGGGTCTGGGGGGATTGGGGACCTTGGGGGGGGGGTCTGGGGGGTTTTGGGGGGGAAAATGGGATTTGGGGACACTGGGGAGGGACGGAGGGTTTGAGGGGGGTGTGGGGGGGTTTTTGGGGGGGCCGGGGGGGTTTGGGGGGGTTGGGGACATGGGGGGGGTTGGAGGTTTGTTTAGGGGGGGTGGGGGAGTTTTGGGGGGGTTTGGGGTTTTTTTTGGGGGGGTTTAAGGAAGTTTTGGGGGTATTTTTGGGGGGGTTTGGGGTTTTACTTTTGGGGGTGTCCTGGGAGGGACTTTGGGGTTTTTTGGGGGGATTTGGGGTTTTTTTTTGAGGGGATTTAGGGGTGTTTTGGGTTTTTTGGGGGGATTTGGGGTGTTTTTGGGGTGTTTTTGGGGGGGGTCTCAGTCCCTCACCTCCGTCCGCACCTCCAGGACGGATTTGAAGTCGTTGGACATCGAGGCCAGTTTGGACTGGGGAGAAAAAACAGCGAGCCACGGGGGGGGAGTTGGTAGCCACGGGGCGGGGGGAGGTAGCCATGGGGGTTTAGTAGCCACGGGAGGGGGGGAGGTAGCCACAGGGGGGGTTCAGTGGCCACAGAAGGGGTTTGGTAGCCACCGGGGGGGTCTCAGCAGCCCCAGGGGGTTTGGTAGCCATCTGAGGGACTCAGTAGCCACCTGAGGGATTCAGTAGCCACCTGAGGGACTTAGTAGCCACCTGAGGGACTCAGTAGCCCACCTGCAGGGACACGACGACGCTGTTGGAGTGGTTCTGGAGGTGCCTCCCCCCCCCGGGCCCCCCCCGGGCCTTGGCCACCCCCTGGAGTTCTGCGATCTGCTGGTTGAGGCTGGAGATGTCCTGGGGGGGGGGAAAGGGGGGGACAGGGACCCCTCAGCAACCCCAAAACCCCCCAAACCCCCCAAAACCACCCCAAAACTCCCCAAAACTCCCCAAAACCCCCCAAACCCCCCTGCACTCAAATCCCCATTCTCCCCCCCCCAAAATCCCCATTTTTAACCTCCAAAACCCCCTAAAATTCTTTCCCCCCCCAAACCCACATTTTTTCCCCCCCAACCCCCACTTTGTGTTCCCCAAACCCCATTTTTTCCCCCCAAATCCCATTTTCCCTAAATCCCTACTTTTTCCCCCAATCCCTCATTCCCCCCCCAAACCCACATTTTTTACCCCTTTCTGCTCCCCAAATCCCCCTTTTTTCCCCCCAAACCCCCACTTCTGCCCCACAAATCCCCATTTCCCCCCCCAAACCCCTTTTTGCCCCCAAATCCCTTTTTTTTACCCCAAACCCCACATTCCCCCCCCACCCTTTTGATGATGTAGCTCAGCTCCTCGATTTCCACCCCTTTATCATCAAACAGGGATTTCCGTTTGGCCACTGGGACAGAAAACACCAAAAAGAAGAATTAGGGAAATTCAGAAACCCCCAAAAAACTCCAAAACCCCCCAAAACCCCCCAAAAGCCCCCAAAGCCCCCCAAAACCCCTCTCACACAGCGTCAGCTTCTCCAGCTTGGCGAAGGTGTTGCTGAGATCCCTCCCGATCCTCCTGCAATCCGGGGGAGAATCTGGGGTGGGGGGGGGGCTCATCCCCTTCCCCCCCCCCCCCAGTCCCACCCCAGGGACCCCCAAACCCCCCCAGGGACCCCCAAACCCCCCCAAATCCTCCCCCCCCCCCCCGTACTTGGCCATGACGCTGAATTCGCTCCTCTGCCTCCCGGGGGCTCTGCCGGGGGGGGGGGGAACCCCCTGCTGGGGGGGGGATGGGGGGGTCAGGGGGGGACACAGAGACCCCCAGAACCCCCACATGGCACCCCCGGAACCCCAGAAACCCCCAAAACCCCCCCAATTCCCCCAAACTCCCCCCAGACCCCCAAATCCCCTCCCCAAGCCCCCCCCAGCCCCCCAACTCCCCCCAAGACCCCCAAATCCCTCCCAAGTCCCCCCCAACCCCAAAACTCCCCAAGAACCCCCCCAACCTCCCCCCACAGACCCCTCCAAGACCCCCAAATCCCCCCTCAAATCTTCCCAATCCCCCCGTCCTGCCCCCCACCCCAAATCCCCCCCAACACCCCCAAATCCCCCCCCCAGACCCCTCCAATCCCCCCCAAACCCCTCAACTCCCCCCCCCAGACTCCCAACCCCCCCCAAATCCCCCCCCAGCCCCCCCCAGGACCCCCAATCCCCCCCCAACCCCCTCCAATCCCCCCCCAGGCCCTTCCAAGACCCCCAATCCCCCCCCAACCTCCCCCCAGCCCCCAACCCCCCCCCTAAATCCTCCCCAGGATCCCCAATCCCCCCCCAAACCCCCCAATTTCCACCCCCAGCCCCCCAGCCCAGCCCCCCCCCAGCCCCCAGACCCCCCCTCCCCTCACCCCCCCCCCCAGACCCCCAAACCCCCTCACTCCCCCAGCCCCCAGGACCCTAACCCCCCTCACCCCCCAGCCCCCCCCCAGGACCCCCAAACCCCCCCCTCACCCCCGGCTCTCCAGGGCTCTGCAGATGGAGATGAATTCCTGGGTCCGGTCCCTGCAGGGCATCGCGGGGGGGGGAGGGCCCGGGGGGGGCTCAGCGAGCAGCGGGGGGGGGGCTGGGGCTGGGGGGGCTGGGGGCGCTGGGATGCTCGGGGGGTTGGGGTGGGGGTCCCGGGTTTAGGCCGAGCCGGCGCCGAGCGTTCATGGGTGCTCATCACCTGTGGGGGAAAGAGGCTAGACCCCCAAAGAAACCCCTGGGACCCCAAGACCCCCAAAGCCACAGAAATCCCCAAAAGAACCCAAAGGACTCTGACCCCTCCCAGTCGACCCCTCTAAACCCCAACTCCCTAAACCCAACCCCCAACCAACCCCCAAACCCAACCCCCACATCTAACCCCCAAACCCAACCCCCACATCCAACTCCCCAAACCCAACTCCCGGACCCCACCGAGCCCTCAAATCCCAACCCACTTCCGACCCTCCCGCCCCCGCCCCCCCCCGATCCCCCCCCCAGGACCCCCCCGGGTCCCCCCCAAACCTCACCGGGGCTCTCGAGCCGCGCCGCGTGACGTCACATCCACGTCACCGCCACGCCACTTCCTCCCGCGGGTGGAAAGCGGAAGTGGCAAGGGAAAGGAAGCCCCGCCCCTTAGCAACAGGCCACGCCTCCCCTAGCAACCAGCGGAGGGACATGGCCACGCCCCCTACCCCGAAAGAGGCTCCGCCCCCTCCCCCCAGCGCCCGGATCGGCCAATAGGGACGTGCGGTAAAGGGTAGTCACGCCCCCTAGCGACAGGCCCCGCCCCTAGCAACAGGCCCCGCCCCTGAAAAACTCCAACCTTAGCAACAGGACCCAAAGCTCCGCCCCTAGCAACAGGCCCCGCCCCATAGGGAGTCCTGCCCCTAGCAACAGCCCCGCCCGCACAAGCTCCACCCCTAGAAACAAGCCCCGCCCCTAGCAACAAACCACACCCCAGAAATAATTACAGCCCTAGCAACAGGCTCCGCCCCCAGCAACATGCCCCGCCCCCAGAAACAATCCACCAATTACAGACGAGGACACAAAAAGGGGCGGGGCCAGGAGCGTGGTCACGGCTTTTATTGGCGGGAACGGGGAGGGGGGGGAGGGGCGATCGGGTCCCGTTGGAGCCGCTGGAAAGGGGAGGGGGAGGGGGGGGTTGGGGCCATTGGATCCCCCCGGTTGCGGCGCTGGTCCCGGTCCGGTTCTGGTCCCGGTTCCGGTTGTGGTCCCGGTCCGGTTGTGGTCCCGGTTCTGGTCCCGGTCCCGGTTCAGTCCCGGCTCTTGTAATCCTCGAGGTGGGCGAGGACCCAGGCGGAGGGACCCAGGCAGGAGACGAAGATGGCGACGAAACCCACGAGAGATTCCTGAGGGGGGAGAGAGGAGGAGGAGGGTGGGAACAGAACCAGGGAAGGGAAGGGAAGGGAAGGGAAGGGAAGGGAAGGGAAGGGAAGGGAAGGGAAGGGAAGGGAAGGGAAGGAAAGGAAAGGGAAGGGAAGGGAAGGGAAGGGAAGGGAAGGGAAGGGAAGGGAAGGGAAGGGAAGGGAAGGGAAGGGAAGGGAAGGGAAGGGGAAGGGAAGGGAAGGGAAGGGAAGGGAAGGGAAGGGAAGGGAAGGGAAGGGGAAGGGAAGGGAAGGGAAGGGAAGGGAAGGGAAGGGGAGGGGGGGGGGGGGAAGGGAAGGGAAGGGAAGGGAAGGGGAAGGTCACCCCGAGACTGGGGGGGGGGGGAAACGGGGGGGAACCCCCGGGACCCGGGGGGGTTTTGAGGGGACATCTCCGCCCTCCCCGGTCCCTCCCCCGCTCACCCCCGGCCCCACGGGGCTCTCCGGAGGTCCCGAGCTGAGGCCGCGCCGGGCCGGGCCGGGCCGGGCCTGGGAGCGCAGGAAGGAGCGGGAGAGAAGGGCGAGCAGCGACATGGCGGCGGCGGAAGTGACGGAAGCGGCGGGAACGTCACTTCCGCCGGAAAAAAAGGCCCCCCCCCCCCCCCATGCCCCTTAGCAACCGCTGCCCTGCCTAGCAACCGGCCCGGAACCGCCAATCACAGGCGTGACAGCAGCTTAGCCCCGCCCCCAGGGTCACAGCAGCCAATTAGAACGCGGCAGACACGCCCCCTCCTCTACGTTGGGACCACACCCTGTCACGCACGCGGATTGCATCCACCAATCAGAGGCCGCCGCTTAGCCGAGGCCCCGCCCTTTTTACAAGCACCGCCCCTTTGTCCAGACTCCACCTAAACCCCGCCCCTTTCTGCCAGCCCCGCCCATCTTTCAGACTCCGCCCCTTTTTCTTAGACCCCGCCCTCTACTTTAGCCCCACCTCTCTTCCCCGGCCCCGCCCCTCATCCCCCCTCCCCCCTGGCACCGCCCCTTTGTCTAGGCCCCACCCCCTCAGTTACGCCACGCCCCGTTTCCCCAGCCCCACCTCTTTATCCAGACCCCGCCCCCCAGCCCTTCCCCAGGCCCCTCCCCTTTCCCCAGGCCCCTCCCCTTTCCCCAGGCCCCGCCCCCTGTTTCCCAGGCCCCGCCCCCTCCCCCTTTTCCCTCTTTCCACCTTTTTTAACACTTTTATTTTTTTCCCCGTACAAACCCAAAACGGTTGAAAAAACCCCAAACCGACCCCAAAGCACGAGGGGGGGAAGGGGGGGGAGGGGCCTCGACACCCGCGAGGCTCCAGAACCCCCCGGAAGGAGCCAAAAACGCCCTTTCCAGCCCCAAACCCACCCTCCCTTCCTTCCCCCCCGGTTCCCTTTTTTCTCTCTCTGGCGCTGGGGGGGATTTTTGGGGTGAAAAGGGGAGGTTTGGGGTGCGTGGGGGAGGGGTCAGTGGCAGCAGCCCCCGCAGGGAGCCCCCCCGGGGTGGGGGTCCCCGAACTTGGTTCTGCGGCTGAGGATCTCGTAGGAGGCGTCGTCCCCGCAGCAGCCGGAGAGCGACGGGGAGACGGCGTCCACCTGGAACCTGGGGAGGGGAGGGGAGGGGAGAGGGCGGTGACGTCATCGCGACCACGCCCACCCGCCGTGACGTCACGCTGCCGCGGGGTGACGTCACACGGACACCGGGCTGGGGTGAAACGGGGCGGAAAAGGGCACGGGGAGGAGGGGTGGGAAGGGAAGGGGGGAAGCAAAAGGGGTGACCCAAAAGGGGCTAAAACGGACCCAAAATGGGGTCAAAGGGACCCAAAACGGGTTGGAATTGCACCAAAATGGGTTAAAACTGACCCAAATTGGTTCAAAGTGACCCAAAATGGGCTAAAACTGACCCAAAGTGGGTTGGAATTGCACCAAAATGGTTCAAGTGGACCCAAATTGGTTCAAACTGAGCCAAAATGGGTTGGAATTGCACCAAAATGGGTTCAAAGTGACCCAAATTGGTTCAAACTGGCCCAAAACGGGTTGGAATTGCCCCAAAACGGGACTGGAAATGCCCCTCAAAACACCAGGGACTGGAAGTGCCCCCAAAACAGGAACCAAAATGCAGAAAAGGATCAAAAACCACCCAAAAAGGGATTAGAAAGGTTCGGGGGGGTCTCTCTTCTCTCCTCACTATTTGGGGGGGTCTCCTCTCTCTCTCCTCTCTCCCATGATTTGGGGGGGGTCTCCTCTCTTTCTCCCTCAGGAATTGGGGGGGAGGGGTCTCTCCTCTCTCTCCTAATTTGAGGGGGGGTCTCTCCTCTCTCCTCTCTCTCCCTCAGGAATTGGGGGGGGTCTGTCTTCTCTCTCTCTGTCATTATTTGGGGGGGGTCTCTCTTCTCTCCTCTCTCTAATTTGAGGGGGGGTCTCTCCTCTCTCTCCTCTCTCCTTGAGGAGGGGTCTCTCCTCTCTCTCTTGTTGAGGGGGGGTCTCTCCTCTCTCTCCTCTCTCCTTGAGGAGGGGTCTCTCCTCTCTCTCTTGTTGAGGGGGGGGTCTCTCCTCTCTCTCCTCTCTCCTTGAGGAGGGGTCTCTCCTCTCCTCTCCTCTCTCTCCTCCCTCACTGAGGGGGGGTCTCTCCTCTCTCCTCTCCTCTCTCTCCTCTCTCGTTGAGGGGGGGTCTCTCCTCTCTCTCTCATTGAGGGGGGTCTCTCCTCTCCTCTCTCCTTGAGGGGGGGGTCTCTCCTCTCTCCTCTCTCTCTCACTGAGGGGGGGTCTCTCCTCTCCTCTCTGTCTCTCCCTCAGGCCCTGGGGGGGTCTCTCCCTGCAGCCCCCCCTCCCCCAGCACACCCACCTCTGGGGGCCGCCCCCCTGCTGCCCGCAGCTCCCCTTGGCACCTTGCCCACCGCGCTGCAACGACAGAGAGGCCCCCCCAGGGAACCCGGGGGTAGGAAACGGGGTGAAAAACCAACGTTTTGGGGACAGACACCTGGGGTTTGGGGGTTCTGGGGGGTCAGACTTACTGCAGAGCTTCCCGGAAGAACTGGTAAGCGCCGTGGTTGTGCTTGAACACTGTCAGCATCACCTTCTTCATCTGGGTGCTGGGGGGGAATAACGAAAAACAAAGGTGAGGGGGGGCGGGGCAGTCCCAAAACGGCCGTTTTTTCCCCCAGATTTGGTGTCTCTCACCTGTTGGCCACGAGCTGCAGGATCTGGAGCAGGAACTTGCCCAGCCCGCGCCGCCGCACGCGGCTCTCCAGCTGCACCTCGTAGCTGAGGGGGGAGTGAGGGGTGTGGGGGCTGTTTTGGGGTGGATTCGGGGGGTTTTGGGGTCTCTCTCACCAGTAGAGCACCTCGTCCCCACACTCCACGTCGAAGCGGAAGTGGGAGAAGGCGACGGGGCCTCCCCCGGGCTCCTGGGCCAGGAGGTACCAGGACCGCTCATCCCGCAGCTCCGAGCGCTTCTCCCGCTCCTTCCAACCCCACTCGCTCTGCTCGTACCTGGAAATGGGGCAAAAACCCCGGATTTCAGGAAAAAGGGGGGGGGGAGGGGGAAGGGGGGGAGGGAGAGGGGGGGGGAGGGAAAGGGGGGGAGGGAAAGGGGGGGAGGGAAAGGGGGGGAGGGAAAGGGGGGGAGGGAAAGGGGGGGGAGGGGAACAAAGGGGGAACAAAGGGGGAACAAAGGGGAAAAAAAGGGGGAACAAAGGGGAAAAAAAGGGGGAACAAAGGGGAAAAAAAGGGGGAAAAAAGGGGAAAAAAAGGGGAAAAAAAGGGGAAAAAAAGGGGAAAAAAAGGGGAAAAAAAGGGGAAAAAAAGGGGAAAAAAAGGGGAAAAAAAAGGGGGAAAAAAAGGGGGAAAAAAAGGGGAAAAAAAGGGGAAAAAAAGGAAAAGGGGAAAGAAAAAAGGGAGGGAAAAAAGAAAGAAAGGGGGTAAGATGTGGGGGTAAAAATCCCAAATCCTGTTAAGGATCAAACTTCAGCAATTTCTGGGATAATTTTAGGGTCAAACCCCCCCAATCCCCAGGATGATTTTGGTGTCCAACCCCCCAATCCCCCGGATGATTTTGGGTCAAACCCCAACAATTTCAGTGACAATTTTGGGGTCCAACCCCCCCAATCCCCGGACGATTTTGGGGTGAAACGCGCCGATCGGGGGTGCCGGGGCCCCACGTGGGGCAGGGCACTCACAGGCTCTGCATGTTGGCCTTGGTCAGCTGGAAGGCCCATTCCAGCGTGGAAGGCTCCAGCCCGGCCGCGCGCTTGCACTCGATGGAGACGTTGAGGCTGCAGAGGGGGGAGCAGGGGCTGGGATTTGGGGGGGAAGGGAGGGGCTTTGGGGGGTGAAGCCCCCTCCCCACATCCCCCCCCTCATCGCTCACCCGTTCCGGTCGTATTTCTTGAACACTGGGAAAGCCTCCAGAGGGTCTTGGAGCTGGAATAAAACACCCAAAACGCAAGCAGGAAAATTAAATAAGTTTTAAAAGTGGTTTTTAATGTTTTTTCTCTCTTTTTTGGGGGGTTTTGGGGCCAAACTGACTTTGTTGGCAGCGTCCACCTTGGCGCAGACGGCGTCCATGGCTGCTCTCTCCTCCAAACGTTTCTGCTTCTTCTCCTTGGCTTTGCTCGACTTCCTCTGTGGCAGAAAAAAGGAAAAAAAAGGGGAAAAAGCCTCAAATCCTCCCTGAATTGGGGGGCTTGGAAGGGGCAAAATAAAAGCTGAATAATAAGAGCAATAACTAAAAGTGTGGGGTGGGGGAAGAGGAGAGAGGGAGGGGAAAAGTTGGGAAAAAACCCCAAATTTGGGTGTTGCAGGAAAAAAACTCTGCCTGGGGATGCAAAGCTCGAGTGCAGGGAGCCCGGGGGGGCATTTTGGGGGGAAATCAAAGGAAAATGGTCAAAGCCAAAGGGTTTGCCCTCAGCTGGGGGTAAAAGCTGCAGAGTTCTCCCAAGTTTCCTTGGGAATCATCACCAGAAAGGAGCCCCCAGCTCCTCAGGTGCCCCAAAAACCCCTCCTGAGGAGCTCCAAATCCCCAGAGAAATCACTCAGCCCCCTCAGGTAACCCCAAAGCCCCCTCAGGTAACCCCAAAACCCCCTCAGGTAACCCCAAAGCCCCCTCACCCTTGGGGGGCTCCAAAGCCCCTCAGAGGAGCCCCCACTCCCCTCAGGCGACCCCAAAATCCCCTCAGATAACCCCAAAATCCCCTCAAACTACCCCAAAATCCCCTCAGATAACCTCAAAATCTCCTCAGTCCCCAAGAACCCCTCAAACGACCCCAAAATCCCCTCAGACGACCCCAAAATCCCCTCAGATATCCCCAAAATCCCCTCAAAGACTCCAAGAACCCCTCAGACGACCCCAAGATCCCCTCAGAGACCCCAAGAACCCCTCAGATATCCCCAAAATCCCCTCAAAGACCCCAAAATCCCCTCAGATATCCCCAAGATCCCCTCAGATATCCCCCAAATCCCCCCAACTTCTCAGAGAGCCCCAAAGCCCCTCACTGGCCCAGCCCGCACCTCACAGGCCCCCCCTGTGCCCTCCCAGGGCCTCCCCATCCCCTCAGATGACCCCAAACCCCCCCCACAGAACCCTCACATCCCCCCCCCCAACATCCCCTCACCCCCAACCCCCCACAGAACCCTCCCCCGCCTCAAATCCCCTCAGATGACCCCAAATCCCCTCAGACGGCCCCAAAACCCCCTCACAGAAGCTCCATGAGGAGCCCCAAACCCTCCCCCTCGCTTCCGATGACCCCAAATCCCTTCCCTGGAGCCCCCCCCACCACCCAAAGGCCCCGAATCGCCTCAGAAGAGGCTCCAAAGCGCCGCCCCCTCCTCCCTTTCTCTCCCAACCCGTTCCCCCCGCTCCCCCCTCCCTTTATTCCTTTCATTTCTCTCAGTTTTCCCCTTTTTTCCCCCCCAAACTCACCCCCATGGCGGCGGCGGCCGCGGGGCCTCCGCTCCTCCCGGGGCCGCGGAGGGGACTGAGGGAGCGCGCGCGGGAGCGCGCCCTAAATATAGCGGGGGGGGAAAGGGGGCGGAGCTCCGGGAGCGCGAGCTCCGGGCGTCACCGCGCAGGCGCGGAAGGGAGGGGGGAGGAGGAGGAGGCTGGGAGGAGGCGCATGCGCAGTGGGACGGGAGAGGGCGGGGCCCATGGGGACCCTTGGGGGGGCACTGGGAGGGAACTGGGAGCACTGGGAGCACTGGGGGGAGCGGGCACTGGTCTGTACTGGGAGCACTGGTCTGTACTGGGAGCCTTCTCTCTCCCAAGAACACTGGTTTGTACTGGGAGTGCTGGTTTGTACCGATCTGTACTGGTTTATACTGGTCCCTACTGGTTTGTACTGGTCCCTACTGGTTTGTACTAATCCCTACTGGTTTGTACTGGTTTATACCAGTCTGTACTGGTTTATACCGGTCTGTACTGGTTTATGCTCATCCCTACTGGTTTATACTGGTCCCTGCTAGTTTATACTGGTCCATACTGGTTTCTACTTGTCCCTGCTGGTTTATACTGGTCCATACTGGTTTCTACTGGTCCCTACCGGTTTATACTGGTCTGTACTGGTTTCTACTGGTCCCTGCTGGTTTGTACTGGTCCCTGATGGTTTATACTGGTCCTACGTTTATATTGGTTTATACCAGTTTATACCGGTCCCTACTGGTCCGTACTGGTTCATACTGGTCCATACTGGTCAGAGCCGCCGGATCTTTCTGTAAAGTTCTTTTTAATCCTGGAAAACCCCCCAGGAGGGGGCGGGGCCAGGACCCCTCCCCCCCCCATCCCCCCGGGGTCAGAGAGAGGAGGGGGAGGGGCTACAGCAGGTCAAAGGTCAGGGGGCTGTGACGTCATCGTGTCCCCACGGGGGGGCCTGGGGGAGGGGACCCCCCAACATCATCCCCACGGGGGACACGAGGTCCCCAAAGTGTCCCCTCCCCTCCCCCCCCCAAGGTGGCAGCTCCAGGGGGACCCCAGATGGCCCAAAATGGCCCCAAATGTCCCCAAAATGGCCCCAGGTGCCACCAGGAGGTCCCCAGACCCTCCCCCTCCACCCAAGGTGTCCCCAAGGCCTCTGGGAGGTCCCATTGGTCCCAAGGTGGCAGCGGTCACCCAGGGGGTCCCTCAGGGCCTGGAGATGTCACCAAACCCCTTGAGATGTCACCAAACCCCTTGAGATGTCACCAAACCCCTTGAGATGTCACCAAACCCCTTGAGATGTCACCAAACCCCTTGAGGTGTCACCAAACCCCTTGAGGTGTCACCAAGGCCCTTGAGGTGTTTGGGTGTCCAAACCCTTGAGATGTCACCAAACCCCTTGAGGTGTCACCAAGGCCCCTGAGATGTCTTCAAACTCTCTCAAGATGCCACCAAGGGGCTCCAAGATGTCTCCAAACCCCCCAAGATGTCACCAAGGCTCCTCAAGATGTCACCAAACCCCCTGAGATGTCCCCAAACTCATTGAGGTGTCAACAAGGCCCCCAAGATGTCTTGAAACCCTCTTGAGATGCCACCAAACCCTCCTGGGATGTCACCAAGGTTCCTCAAGACGTCTCCGAACGCCGATGACCCAACAGAAACCCCTCAAGATGCCACCACGGTTCCTCAAGATGTCACCAAACCCTCTTGAGAGGCCACCAAACCCCCTGAGACGTCAACAAGGCCCCCAAGATGTCTCCAAACTGTCTTGAGATGTCACCAAACTCTCTCAAGGTGCCACCAGGGTTCCTCAACACATCTCTGAATGCCGATGACCGCAATGCAAACCCTCCCAAGATGTCTCCAAACCCCCTGGAGATGCCACCAAAGACCCCAGGGTGGTTCCATTGAGTCCCAAGGTGGCACTGGTCACCTGGGGGTCCCTCAGAGCCTGAAGATGCCACCAAACTCTCTTGGGATGTCACCAAAATTCCTCAAGACGTCTCCGAACGCCGATGACCCAACACAAACCCCTCAAGACGTCTCCAAACCCTCTGGAGATGCCACCAAACCCCTTGAGATGTCACCAAGGCCCTTGAGATGTCACCAAACTCATTGAGGTGTCAACAAGGCCCTCAAGATGTCTTGAAACCCTCTTGAGATGCCTCCAAGGTTCCTCAACACGTCTCCGAACGCCGATGACCGCAACGCAACCCCCTCAAGATGTCTCCAAACCATCTTGAGGTGCCACCAAACCCCTTGAGATGTCACCAAGGCCCTTGAGATGTCACCAAACTCATTGAGGTGTCAACAAGGCCCCCAAGATGTCTTCAAACCCTCTTGAGATGCCTCCAAGGTTCCTCAAGACACCTCCAAACGCCGATGACCGCAACGCAACCCCCTCAAGACGTCTCCAAACCCCCTGGAGATGCCACCAAAGCCCCCAGGGTGGTTCCATTGAGTCCCAAGGTGCCACTTGTCCCCCTGGAGGTGCCACTTGTCCCCCCCTCAGAGCTTGAGCTCGTTGGCCACCTTGGAGGCGATGTTCTTGAAGGCCATGGAGGTGCCGGCGATGCGTTTGAAGCGGACGCCGTTGAGGGCGAGGCGGGGCAGTTTGCAAACCTCCATCTCCCATTGGACGAAGGAGTCGTGGCCGGGGGCCCCGTGGGCACAGAGCAGCAGAAACCTCTCCTGGGGCTCCCAGCGGCACCCGTTGGATTCCAGAACCTTCCGGATCTCCCGCAGCATCTCCCCGGGCTCCAGGGAACTCGTGGTCTTCATGCTCCAGGTGAAACGTAAGGAACGGGGCTTGGGGGCGGGGGGGTCCCGGGGGTCTTTGTCTGGGGGGATGGGGGGGCTGGGAGGGGAAAAAAAAGGGGAAAAAAGGGGAAAAAAGGGGAAAAAAATAAGGGAAAGTCTGGGAGAGGGGGGGGAGGGGACAGGGAGGGAGCCAGGGATGGGGGGGCAACAAGGGGGGGCCTGGAAGGGGTCTCAGGGGGGTCCCCAGGTCTCAGGGGGGTCTCAGGGGGGCCCCAGATCCCTGGAGATGTCCCAGGAGGATCTAAGGGGGGTCCCCAGGTCCCAGGGGTGTCCTGGGGGTGTCCCAGGGGGGTCCCCGGGCCCCAGGGGGGTCCCTAGGGATGCCCTGGGGGGTCCTGGGGGGGTCCCCAAGTCCCAGGGGGGTCCCGAGGGGCCCCCCAGATCCCTGGAGATGTCCCAGGAGGATCTAAGGGGGGTCCCCAGGTCCCAGGGGTGTCCTGGGGGTGTCCCAGGGGGGTCCCCAGGTCCCTAGAGGGGTCCCAGGGGGGTCCCAGAGGGTGCCCTGGAGGGGTCCTGAGGGGCCCAAGGTCCCAGGGGGGTCCCAGGGGTGTCCTATGTCCCAGGGGGTGTCCTGAGGGGGTCTCAGGGGAGTCCCCAAGTCCCAGGTGGGTCTCAGGGGGTCCCCAGATCCCTGGAGATGTCCCAGGAGGATCTAAGGGGGGTCTCCAGGTCCCAGGGGGGTCCCTAGGGGTGCCCTGGGGGGTCCTGGGGGGGTCCCCAAGTCCCAGGGGGGTCCCGAGGGGCCCCCCAGATCCCTGGAGATGTCCCAGGAGGATCCCAAGGACGTCCCCAGGTCCCAGGGGGGTCCTGGGTGGGTCCTGGGGGGGGCCCAGACCCCAGGGGGGTCTCAGGGAGGTTCTGGGGGGGTCTTCAGGTCCCAGGGGGGTCCCAGGGGGGTCCCCAGGTGTCCCCCCCCCACTCACCGCAGGGTCTCCACTCTCTCTTTGCTCTCGGGCTCGTGGGGGTTCCTGGGGGGAAAGGGGGGGGATGGGTGGGTGGGTGGGGGGAGATTTGGGGGGGTCTCCCCTCCCCTCCCCCCCCTTGGGGACCCAGGGACAGACAGGACGGGGGGGGGGAAAAGGGGGGGGAAGAAGGGAGACAAGGGGGGGGACACAAGGGGGGGACACAAGGGGGACAAAAAGGGGGGGGAGAAAGGGGGGAGGAAAAAAGGGGGGGACAAAGGGGACCTGGGGGGGGGGTCAGGGGGCCATGCGGGGCCGTGCAGTGCTTGGGGGGGTCTGGGGGGGTCCCTGCTCTCCCTGGGGGGGTTTGGGGGGTTTTTGGGTGGGTGGGGACATGCTGGGGGGGGGTGCAGCCCCTACCTTCTGGCAAACCTGAAGGAGAGATTTCTACAAAGACAAAGAGGGGGGGGGTAAGAGGGGAACCCCCCCCACATGGCCCCCCCTGACACCCCCCTTCCTCCCACCCCCGGCCCCATCTGTGCCCCCCCCATGAGAAAACAAAGTAAAAAGGGGAGGAAGGGAGGGGGGGGACACCCAGGGAGGGGGGGGGGGACACCCAGGGAGGGGGGGGACAGGGAGTGGGGGGGGGGAACAGGGGGAGGAAGGGGGGGGGCACAGGGGGGAACACACCCAGAGGGGACAGAGAGAGAGGGGACACAAAGAGGGGGGGACACAGAGACCCGGGGGGACACAAAGAGGGGAACACCAGGGGGGGGACACCAGGGGGGGACGACACTCCCTTAGCCCCGCCCCCTCTCCTTTAGCCACGCCCCCTCACTTAACCCCACCCTCTCACTTAACCCCACCCATTTTAGCCCCACCCCTCTTCTTAACCACACCCCCTCATTTAACCCCGCCCCCTCTCCTTTAGCACCTCCCCTCTCCATTAGCCACGCCCCCTCCCTTAACACCCGTTAACCCCACCCTATCCTTTAGCCCCTCCCCCTCTAAGCCCCGCCCTCTCCCATAGCTCCTCCCCTCCCATTGGCACCACCCCTTCCCTTTAGCCCCACCTCCATTTAGCCCCACCCCTTTCCTTCAGCCCCGCCCCTTTCTTTTAGCCCCACCCCTTTCCTTTAGCCCCACCCCTTTCCTTTAGCCCCACCCCTTTTTCCCTTAGCCCCACCCCCTTTCCTTTAGCCCCTCCCTTTCCCTCAGCCCCACCCCTTTTCCCCTCAGCCCCGCCCCTTTTCCCCTCAGCCCCGCCCCTTTTCCCCTCAGCCCCACCCCTTTCCCTCAGCCCCGCCCCTTTCCCTCAGCCCCACCCCTTTCCCCCAGCCCCACCCCTTTCTTTTAGCCCCACCCCTTTTCCCCTCAGCCCCACCCCTTTCCCTCAGCCCCACCCTTTTTCCCCTCAGCCCCGCCCCTTTCCCGTAGCCCCGCCCCTTTCCCGTAGCCCCGCCCCCCGGCCCCGCCCTCACCTCCGCACGAACTTGGAGGTGAACTTGGAGAAGAGGTTTGGGCCGGGGCCTCTCCTGCTGCTGCCCGAGGGGGAGGGGGGGGGGTGCGGGGGGGCCCCTCCCCCCATGGCGGGGGTGGGGGGGGGTCCCAGGCCGTAGGGGGGGGTGTTGGGGGGCGGGGGAGGGGGCAGGGGGGGCTGATCCCGCGCCCCCCGCACTTGCCCCGCGTGGAAAGTGCTGCGGCTGGAGACCCCTCGGGGGAAAGTGGGGCGATCCGGGGGGGGGGACACCACCCCCACCCCCACCCCCACCCCCCCACCAGGGACCCCCCCGACCCCCCCTCCTCCTCCTCCTCCTGCGGCTGAGGGGGGGCCCGAGGTGGAGGTGGGGGGCAGGCGGGGGGGGGCTCCGCTGTGGGGAAATGGGGAGGGGGGGGGGTTAGGGGGGGAGGAGACCCCCAAGAAACCCCCCCTGACCCCCCCCGGGGCACCCAACGCCCCACCAGGACCCCCCCATTTCAGGACCCCCGCCTCCTCCAGGACCCCCCTGTTTCAGACCCCCCCCCTCACCCTGCTGACAACCCCCCCCCAGGACCCCCCCCCCTCCCGCGGGACCCCCCCATTTCTGGACACCCCCCCCAAGACCCCCCCATTTCAGGACCCCCGCTGACACCCCAGGATGGGTGGGGTCCCCCTGGAGACCCCCCCCTAAAGCCACCCTGGGGGGGGTTTGGGGGCTGTAAGAAGGGGGGTGGGGGGGTCCCGGGGGGTATTTGGGGGGGGTCCTCACCTCTCTTTCCCGTTCTGCAGGGGGGGTCTCTCGGGGAGGGGGGAGGTGCCGAGGATGCTGTTCTGTGGGGGGGGGGACACTCAGAAAGGGGGGGGCACGACCCTCCCCACCCCCCCAAAGTAGGTGCCCCCATTCCCCTCCCCCACGCTTGGGTGCCCCCCCTCTTTTACACCCCCCCCACCCCCCCTCTTTTCTCTTTCCCCCCATTTTTGGGCCCCCCCCCTTCCCAATTTCCCCCCCCTTCAACACTTGGGTGCCCCCCCCAGTTTTTGGGGTGCCCCCCCCATGTTTTGGGGTGCCCCCCCCCATTTTTTGGGGTGTCCCCCCCCCATTTTATGGGGTTCCCCCCCCCCAGTACTGACCGTGGAGGGGGAGGGGGGTCCCTTGGGGGTCCTCTCGAGGCCGGGCAGGGGGCTGGGGGGGGGGGAGCTTTGCTGCTTCCCCGCCGCCCCCCCCCACTTTCTTCTTCTCCGCCGCCCCCCCCTGGGCCCCCCCCTCCCCCTCCCCCCCCCCTTTTGTTCTCGGGGGCTGCGGATTTCTTGGAGGAGCCCGAGGGGGGGGGGATGGAGAGACCCGCTGGGGGGGGGTGAGGTAAATACATAAAATACAATAAAATACAATAAAATAAAATGAAATAAAATAAAAGGGGGGGGCACATAAAAAAAAAAGGGGGGAGAAGAGAATGTTAGAGGGACCCGAATGTCTGTGGACCCCCCCATTTCAGGACCCCCCCCCTTATTAGGACAACCCCCCCCTCACTTTTCCACCCCCCCCACCCCTGTTACCTCCCCCATTTTAGGACCTCCCCCCCCCAGTACTTCAGGACCCCCCCCATTTCCCAGCCCCCCCTCACCCTGCTGACCCCCCCCCATATTTCAGGACCCCCCCTCACCCTGCTGACCCCCCCCCATTCCCCAGCCCCCCCTCACCCTGCTGACCCCCCCCCATTCCCCAGCCCCCCCTCACCCTGCTGACCCCCCCCCATATTTCAGGACCCCCCCTCACCCTGCTGACCCCATTCCCAGCCCTCACCCTGCTGACCCCCCAATTTCCCCAGCCCCCTCACCCTGCTGACCCATTCCCCAGCCCCCCCTCACCCTGCTGACCCCCCCCATTCCCCAGCCCCCCCTCACCCTGCTGACCCCCCCATTCCCAGCCCCTCACCCTGCTGACCCATTCCCCAGCCCCTCACCCTGCTGACCCCATTCCCCAGCCCCCCCTCACCCTGCTGACTCCCCCTCCTCTTGCTGCTGCTGCTGCTGCTCCTCTGCACTTTGGGGGCTGGGGAGGGTCCGGGGTGGGGGGGGGGGGGCAGCTCCGTCCGTGTCCTCAGGGCCACCGGGGTCTCCTCCCCCTGGGGACACCGTGGGGACATCACAAACCCCCCCTCGTGTCCCCAGGACCCCCCCGTGTCCCCCCATGTCCCCTCGTGTCCCCAGGACCCCCCTGTGTCCCCTCCTGTCCCCTCTACCTCCCTCCTCTCCCACCACCTCCCCCTGTGTCCCCACTGTCCCTTGGTGTCCCCCAGATGTCCCCAATGTCCCCAAGATGTCCCCAAAGTCCCCCAGGTGTCCTCAACGTCCCCCAGATGTCCCCAAGGTGTCCCCAGTGTCCCCAACGTCCCCAGCATCCTTCAGGGTCTCCACTCTTCCTTTGCATCTCCTTGTGTCCCCACCATCCCCAGAGTCCCCCAGGTGTCCCCAAAATGTCCCCAGGGTGTCCCCAACGTCCCCAAGGTGTCCCCAATGTCCCCCAGGTGTCCCCAATGTCCCCCAGGTGTCCCCAATGTCCCCAACATCCTTCAGTGTCTCCACTGTTCCTCAGTATCCCTGCTATCCCCATCATCCCCAGTGTCCCCCAGATGTCCCCAGTGTCCCCCAGATGTCCCCAAAATGTCCCCAGTGTCCCCCAGATGTCCCCAGTGTCCCCCAGATGCCCCCAGTGTCCCCACCTGGCCTCCCCTGTGCTCCAGCAGCAGGTAGGTGGCCATCACCTCGTTGTATTTCTGCCCCACCAGGGACTCCTGGATCTCCTCCCGGGTGTACCCCATGGACACCATCAGCTCTGGGGGGGACAAGGGGGGGACAGGGGGGGTGACAAAACGGCCTCAGCTGAGGGGACCCCAAAGGAGGGGACCCCAAGTGTCCCCACCTGTCCTCCGGGGGTCTTTGTAGTCGGGGAGGGGCTCCAGGTAGGGTCTCAGCTCATCCTCCTCGTGCCCCACGTTCATCCACCGATCCTTCATGATTTGCTGGGGGGGGGACACAGAAAGAGGGGGTTCTGGGGGGTCCTGAAGTCCCTTTGGGGGTCCAGAAGTCCCCACAGGGGTCTTGAGGTCCCCTCGAGGGTCTTGGGGTCCCCTCAGGGTTCCTGGGGTCACCCTTGAGGGTCCTGGGGTCACCCTCGGGGGTCCTGGGGTCCTCACAGAGGTCCTGGGGTCACCCTCAGGGGTCTTGAAGTCCCCTCGAGGGTCCTGGGGTCCCCTCAGGGTTCCTGGGGTCACCCTTGGGGGTCCTGGGGTCCCCTCGAGGGTCCTGGGGTCACCCTCAGGGGTCTTGAGGTCCCCTTCGGGGTCCTGGGGTCCCCTCAGGGTTCCTGGGGTCACCTGGGGTCACACTGGGGACCCTGAGGGGGTCTTGGGAGCCTCCAGGATCACACTGAAAGTCCCCAAGACCCCCTCAGGGTCCCCCAAAGGTCCCCAGGACCCTTCTGGGGGTCTTGAGATGTTCTTAGGGGTCCCCAGGACCATTCTGGGGACCCTGAGGGGGTCTTGGGGGTCCCTGGGACCACACTGGGGACCTGAGGGGGTCTTGAGGGTCTCCAGGACCCTTCTGGGGATCTTGGGGATCTCCAAGGGTGCCCAGAACCCTTTTGGGGACCCTGAGGGGGTCTTGGGGGTCCCCAGGATCACATTGGGGTGTCCCAGGTGTCTCCAGGACCATATTGGGGACACTCAGGGTGTCCCACGGGTGCCCAGGGGGGGGTCTGGGGGTGCCCCAGGGGGATGGGGGGGTCCCTGTTGCCCCCTCCTCACCTCCAGGGTTCCCCTCTTGGTGGGGTTGAGGATGAGGAACTTCTTGAGGAGATTCTCACAGTCCGTGGACATGTAGAAGGGGATTCGGTATTTGCCCCTCAGCACCCGCTCCCTCAGCTCCTGGGGGGGCACAGAACACATCAGGACCCCCCCAAGAAACCCCCCCAAAAACCCCCGAGTCCCCTCGGAACCCAAAAGAACCAAAAAACCCCAAAAAGACCCCAAACCTCCCCCCCAAAACAAGGATCCACGAAACAAAAGATAAGAAATCCCCCAAAAGAATCCCCCCCCCCCACAAGAGACCCCTCCCCACCCAGCCCCCCAGAAATGATCCTGCTGGTCCCAGAAGACCCCCCCCAAAAAAAAGAAGCCCCTAAAATGACCCTTCTGGCCCCAAAAAACCCTCCCAGAACACCCCTAAAGCCTGCAAAAAGAACCCGCCAAAAAGACCCCCCAGACCCCTAAACCCCCCCCCAAAAAAACCCCAGCCCCCCAAAAAGACCCCCCAAACCCCCTAAGCCCCCCCAAAAGCCCCCCCAGCCCCACCTTGAGCTTCTACCCAAGAAGGGCAGGGAGACTCTGAGCAGGGTGCTGAGGATGACGCCCAGAGCCCCCAAAACACCCCAAAAAGCCCCAAAACACCCCAAAAAAAACCCCCCCAGCCCCCCCAAAACCCCCAGGCTCCCTAAAACCCCCCAAAAGCCCCCCCAGCCCCACCTTGAGCTTCTACCCAAGAAGGGCAGGGAGACTCTGAGCAGGGCGCTGAGGATGACACCCAGAGCCCCCAAAACACCCCAAAAAAACCCAAAACACCCCAAAAAGCCCCCCCAGCCCCCCTAGAAATACCTCCCAAACCCCCAGACCCCCTAAAACCCCCCCAAAAAAGCCCCCCCAGCCCCACCTTGATCTTCTACCCAAGAAGGGCAGGGAGACTCTGAGCAGGGCGTCGAGGATGACACCCAGAGCCCCCAAAACACCCCAAAAACCCCAAAACAAACCCCAAAACACCCTCCCAGCCCCCCCAAAAAGCCCCCCCAAACCCCCTAAACCCCCCCAAGAGCCCCCCCAGCCCCACTTGAGCTTCTACCCAAGGAAGGGCAGGGAGGCTCTGAGCAGGGCGCTGAGGATGACACCCAGAGCCCCCAAAACACCCCAAAAACCCCAAAACACCCCAAAAAAAACCCCCCCAGCCCCCCCAAAAAGCCCCCCCGTGCCCACCTTGAGGTTCTGTCCGTCGAAGGGCAGGGAGCCACTGACCAGGGTGTAGAGGATCACCCCCAAACTCCAGACATCCACCTCGGGGCCGTCGTACTTCTTGCCCTGGAAGAGCTCGGGGGCTGCGTACGGGGGGGACCCACAGAAAGTGTCCAGTTTGTTCCCAAAAGTGAACTCGTTGCTGAACCCAAAATCTGCAATCTTGATGTTCATGTCGGCGTCCAGCAGGAGGTTCTCTGCCTGGGGAGGGGGAAAAAGAGGGAAAAATGGGGTTGGGAAGGGAAAAAAAGGGGGTTGGGAACTCGGGAAATGGGGTTGGAGGGGAGAAAAAAGAGAGAAAAAGGCCCAAAAATGAGGTTGGGGAAGGGAAAAAGGGGGTTGGGAACTCAAAGTATGGGGTTGGAGACACAGAAAAGGGGTTGGAAAAGGGAAAATGGGGTTGGGAAGGGAAAAAATGGGAGGGAAAGGGAAAAAATGGGAGGGAAAGGGGAAAAAAAGGGAGGGAAAGGCCCAAAAATGAGGTTGGAGAGAAAAAAAGGGGGTTTGGAACCCAAAAAACGGGGTTAGAGGGGAAAAAAAGAGAGGAAAAGGCACAAAAAAGAGGTTGGGGGAGGTAAAAAGGGGTTGGGAACTCAAAAAATGGGATTAGAGGAGAAAAAAAGGGAGAAAAAGTGAAAAGAGGGGTTGGGAAGGGGAAAAAAGAGGGAAAGGGGAAAAAATGAGGTTGGGGAAGCAAAAAAGGGGGTTGGGAACTCAAAAAATGGGATTGGAGACACAGAAAAGGGGTTGGAAAAGGGAAAATGGGGTTGGGAAGGGAAAAAAAGGGAGGGAAAGGGGAAAAATGGGAGGGAAAGGCCCAAAAATGAGGTTGGAGGGAAAAAAAAGGTTAGAAACCCAAAAATGGGTTAGAAGCAGCAAAAAAAGAGATTAGAAACCAACAAAAAGGGGTTGGAGCAACAAGAACGGGTTAGAAACCCCAAAAAGAGTTAAAAAAGAATAAAAAAGAGGGGTTGGAAACCCCCCCAAAAGAGGGGGGGGCTCAGAAACCAAAAAATGGGGCTAAAAACCCAAAAAAGGGGATGGGAAAGCCCAAAAAAGAGGTTTAGGAAGTTCCCAGCCCCAAGAAGTGGGTTTTGAGCCAAAGCTGGGTGATTTCACCCCAAAAAGGGAAGGGGCTCAGCCCATAAAAAGAAAAAAGAGGGGGGGGGAGTGTTGAGTTCTGGGGGGGTCCTGACCTTGAGGTCCCTGTGGACGATGAACTTCTGGTGGCAGTACTGCACAGCTGAGACGATCTGCAGGACAAGAAGGGGGGGTCAGGGGGGGCCCCAAAAGCCCAGGGGGGGTCCCCAAACTCAGGGGGGGGTCCCCAAACCCTGGGGGGGGGTCCCCAAACCTCCTGACCTGCCGGAACTTGGCCCTGGCCTCCTTCTCCTTCATCCTCCCGTGGGCCACCAGGTAATCGAAAACTTCTCCTAAAAGTTTCATTTTTGGGGGGGCAGCAAAAAAAAAAAACGGGGTGAGGGGGTGGGAGGGGGTGAGGGGGTGAGGGGGTCCCAGCCCCCCCAAAAAGCCCCCTGCCCCCCCAGCAGTGCTCACCCCCACTGGCATACTCCATCACCAGGTACAGAGTCTTCTCCGTCTCGATCACCTCGAAGAGTTTCACTGGGGGGGGGGACAGGAACTTGGGGACCCCTGCAGGGGGCAGGGACCCCCCCTTTTGGGGTCCAACCCCCCCATTTTAGGTCTAACCCCCTTTTTTTTGTGTCTAACCTCCCCAGTTTGAGTCTAGCCCCCCCCAATTTGTGTCTAACTCCCCCATTTTGGCTCCAAACCCCCCCATTTTGGGTCTAACTCCCCTTTTTCTGGGTCCAACCCCCCCATTTTGGGGTCCAACCCCCCCATTTTGGCTCCAACCCCCATCTGGGGACCCTAAACCCCAATCTGGGGCTGTAACCCCCCCAGGGGGGGGGATTTGGGGGGGTCTCTCACCTATGTTGGGGTGGTTCAGGACCTTCATGATCCTCACTTCCCGGAAGAGCTGGGGGGGGGGGGGGGGAAACACAACTTTTTGGGGCTTCTTTTATGGGTTTTTTTTTTTTTGGGGGTGTAGAATGTCACCACCCCCCCCCGGGTGTCCCCAAGGGGGTGACAGAGCCCCCTCCCCCCCCAGACAAACCTTCTGCAGGCTGGAGGAGTTGAGCTGAGTCTTGTCGATGATCTTCACGGCCACCTTTGGGGGGGGGGACACAGACAGAGGGGTCAGGGGGACAGGAGTGTCCCCAGGGCTGTCCCCAGGGGGGGACACACAGACATCCCCCTGTGCCCTCCCCATGTCCCCCCCACCCTGTCCCCTCCCTCTCCCCCCTTCCCTGTCACCCTGTCCCCCTCCCCCTTGTCCCCCTGTCCCCTCCCTGTCCCCATCTCCCTGTCCCCCCATCCCTGTCCCCTGTCCCCTCCTCCCCCTTGTCCCTGTCCCCCCCTCCTTGCCCCCTTCCCATGTCCCCTATCCCCCCTTCCCCATTTCCCTGTCCCCCCATCCCTGTCCCCATGTCCCCTGTCCCTGTCTCATGTCCCCGTGTCCCCCCCGTCCCCAACTCCCTCTCCCCATCTCCCTCTCCCCCCCTCCCTGTCCCCTGTTCCCTGGTCCCTGTGTCCCCCCCCTCCCCGTCCCCATGTCCCCTGTCCCCATGTCCCCCCCTCCCTCTCCCCTTCCCCATCTCCCTGTCCCTTGTCCCCTCCCTGTCCCCTCTCCCCCCCGTCCCCTCCCTTCCCCCTGTCCCGTCCCCCTGTCCTCCCTTCCCCTTCCCTGTCCCCTCTCCCTGTCCCCCTGTTCCCTCCCTGTCCCCATCTCCCTGTCCCCCCATCCCTGTCCCCCCTGTCCCCCTGTCCCCTCCCTCTCCCTGTCCCCCCTCCCTGTCCCCCTATCCCCATGTCCCCCCCTGTCCCCTGTCCCCCCCTCCCTGTCCCCCTCCCCCCTGTCCCCCTGTCCCCTCCCTCTCCCTCTCCCTGTCCCCTGTCTGTCCCCCTGTCCCTGTCCCTGTCCCCGTGCCCACCTCCCTGCCTGTCAGGAGGTGCCGTGCCAGTTTCACTTTGGCGAAGTTCCCTTTCCCGATGGTTTTCAGGAGCCGATAATTCCCCAGCTGGGGCTGAGCCTCGGGGGGGGCCCCGGCCCCGACCCCCCCCCGGCACCGGGGCATGGCGCTGCCCCGACCCCCCCTGCCCTCTGCCTGGGGGGACACGGGGGGACACGAGTCACAGGGACCCTCCCCACACCCCCTGTGCCCCTCCTGTCCCCTCTGTCCCCCCCCTCCTGTCCCCTCCTCCCTCCCCAGAAGGATCAAAGTCTGCAATGGTCACACCCTGGGAGGTGCCACCACCCCCTGGGTGACAAACGGGGACAGGGACAGCAAGAGAGGGACCAGGAAAGTGTCACCAACACCAGGGTGGTGTCACCAACACAGGGACAGTGTCACCAACACCAGGATGGTGTCACCAACATGGGGACAGTGTCACCAACACCAGGATGGTGTCACCAACACCAGGATGGTGTCACCAACACGGGGACAGTGTCACCAACACCAGGATGGTGTCACCAACACCAGGGTGGTGTCACCAACACAGAGACAGTGTCACCAACACCAGGATGGTGTCACCAACATGGGGACAGTGTCACCAACACCAGGATGGTGTCACCAACACCAGGATGGTGTCACCAACATGGGGACAGTGTCACCAACACCAGGATGGTGTCACCAACACCAGGGTGGTGTCACCAACACGGAGACAGTGTCACCAACACAGGGACAGTGTCACCAACACGGGGACAGTGTCACCAACACCAGGGTGGTGTCACCAACACAGGGACAGTGTCACCAACACCAGGATGGTGTCACCAACACGGGGACAGTGTCACCAACACCAGGATGGTGTCACCAACACCAGGATGGTGTCACCAACACGGGGACAGTGTCACCAACACCAGGGTGGTGTCACCAACACCGGGGTGGTGTCACCAGGAAAGTGTCACCAACACAGGGACAGTGTCACTAAGACAGTGTCACCAACATCCTTAACAGTGTCACCAACACCAGGAAAGTGTCACCAACACCAGGATGGCGTCACCAACACCAGCAAAGTGTCACCAACACCAGCACAGTGTCACCAGGATGGTGTCACCAACATGGGGACAGTGTCACCAAGACAGTGTCACCAACACCAGGAAACTGTCACCAACACCAGGATCAGGATGGTGTCACTGAGACAGTGTCGCCAACACCAACACAGTGTCACCAATACCAGGATGGTGTCACCAACACCAGGATGGTGTCACCAACACCAGCACAGTGTCACCAACAGCGGAAAGAAATATGACCAAAATAAGAGAAAATAGGGAAAAAGGGGGAAGGGAATGGAGGCAGCAGTGACGTCATCAGGGAGGGGGTGATGTCATCAGGGAGGGGGTGATGTCATCAGGGAGGGGGTGATGTCATCAGGGAGGAAGGGTTGGGGGGTTCAGGGGGTGAAGCAGCAGCAAAAAAGCCCCAGATTTGGGGGAAATTCGGGGGGATTTAGAGAAGCCCCAAAAGAATGGAAATTACATAACGAGGGAAATCCCTAAAAAAGCCCCAAACCAACCCAAATTCTGAAGGGGGGGGTTGGGTGTCCCTGTGTGTGTGTCCTCCCACAGCCCCCCATTCAAAAAGAGGGGGAACACCCCCAAAATATCCCCCAAAATGGGGCTCCCCACCCCCCCCCCCTCACAACCCCCCCAACCCCTTCCTTCCCCCCCCAGGACCCTTTTTCCCCTCACAAAACCCCCCAAAAACCCTTTTTTCCCCCCCAAACCCTTTCTTACCCCCCCCCAAACCCCTTTCCCCCTCACAAATCCCCCAAAATCCCTTTTTTACCTCATAAAACCCCCCCAAACCCCATTTCCTCCCTCACAACCCCCCCTAGGACCCTTTTTCCCCCCCCAAACCCATTTTTACCTCACCCCCCCCCCCCAAATCCCTTTTTTACCTCAGAACCCCCCCAAATCCCTGTTTTTTTACCTCACAAAGGCCCCCCAGGACCCTTTTCCCCCCCCCAGGACCCTTTTTCCCCCCCCCAGGACCCCCCATTTTCCCCTCAGAACCTGGGGGTTTTCCCCCCCTTTTCCCTCACCTGTTCCGCTTCTTTCTCTTTGCCGACACCCACAGGGCTGCGACCGCTGCTCGACATGGCGGACCCTCCCCCCCCCCCCCCGCGACTATCGCGATAGGGCGGTGCGTGAAGGGAGGGAGGGAGGGGGGGGGGTGGGGGTTAAATCGAGGGGGGGGGCGGCCGAACCAGCGGCATTGGGGAGGAGGGGAAAGGGAAGGGAAGGGAGGAAGGGGGGGAACGGGAGAGGAGAAGGGGAGAAGGGGAAGGGGGGAAGGGAAGAATCGGCCCCAGGCCCCGGCCCGGCCCCCGCCTCACGCCCGCTCCCCCTCAGCACCCCGAGGCTCCCAACATGGCGGCCGCCACCGGCACTCGGGCATTTCCGCCCCTCTGCCGGAAACACCCGACCCGCCCTCGCTTCGGCTCCGCCCGCACCGCTTCGGCTGCTTCCGGAGGACTTCGGCTGCTACCCGATAGGTTCGGCTGCTTCCGGAGAGCTTCGGCTGCTCCCCGATAGGTTCGGCTATTGCCGGAGAGTCTCGGCTGCTTCCGGGAAGCTTCGGCTACTTCCGGATAGTTTCGGCTGCTCCCGGAGAGCCTCCGCTGCTTCCGGAGAGTTTCGGCTCCTTCCGGAGAGCCTCGGCTGTTTCCCCATAGTTCGGCTACTTCCGGATAGTTTCGGCTGCTTCCGGATAGTTTCGGCTATTTCCGGAGAGCCTCGGCTGCTCTGGGCCCCTTCCGGGTGTCCCGCAGCCCCCCCAGTGTCGCCCCCTCCCCAATAAAGCCCCGGAGTGACGCGGGGGGGGGGGGTGGTGACATTTGGGGACACATATTTGGGGGGGGGACACACACGACACATCTGGGGGTCCCGGCAGCTTTGGTCTCCTTGGTTTTATTGATTTTTTTTTTTTGGGGGGGGGTCCCCGTTTCTCTCCCCGCCTTGGGGAGGGGGCTCAGTGTGGTTTCAGGGGGGGCAGGGGGCATTTGGCCCCCCCCTCCCCAGAGTTACAGCAGTTCCAGACAATTAATGATAAAAAAAAAAAAGGGGGGGGGGACACAGGACAGAAGCTGGAAAAGGGGGGGGGTGAACCCCAACTTTCCTCCCCCCCCCCCAAAGTGCAGGGGGGGCCCCAAACTGGGGGGGTGGGGGAACAGCACTGGGAGAGAGGCACGAGCTTGGGGGGGGGATGGGGTTTTGGGGGGAAAGTTGGGGGGTCCAGGGGGGGTTGGGGTGTTCAGGGGGGGGGTCCCCAATATTCCCCCCCCTCCCCGTGGGGGGGCTCATTCCACTTTCTTCTTGGCCGAGCCTGGGAGCTTGGCCTGGAGTCTGTGGGGAGAGGGGAGAAATGAGGGGGGGGCACCCCAAAAAAGGGGTGGGGGGGCCCCCAAGACTTTGGGGGGGTCCTGGGGGGGCGGGGGGGGGGCACCTACGTGGCCATGAGGTCCTTGGTGTGGCAGCGAATGAGCTCCAGGGAGTGATCGATCTGCACCTGGGGGGGGGAGAGGAGTTCAGGGGGTGCCCCCCCTCATTTCGGGGGTGCCTCTGGAGTTTTGGGGGGGCCCCCTCTCTCTGCTTCCCCCCCCCTCTATTTATAGGGTCCTGACCTCTGTTTTTGGGGTCCCCCCTCTGTTCTGCCACCCCCCCCCTCCTCCCTTTTAGGGCCCCCCCTGCATTTTTAGGCCCCCCCCCTGCATTTCTAGGGGTGCCCCCCTCCCTTTTAGAGCCCCCCCTCCATTTTTGGGGTCCCCCCCTCCATTTTTGGGGTGCCCCCCTTTACTTTTGGGGTGCCCCCCTCCATTTTTGGGGTGCCCCCCCCCTCACCTTGTACTTCTCATAGAGGGGGGGGAGGCTGAAGGCCAAGAGCTCGGCTGTGGGAGAGATGGGGGGGACACACAGGTGACACAGGTGACAAAGGGGGGGTCCCCAACCCCCTGCCGGGGCATTTTTGGGGTGCTGCCCCCCTAAATCAGCCACGGGGGGGAGGGGGGAAGGGGGAAGGGGGGGTGCAGCCCCCCAGTTCTTACCGAGGATGAGGAGGGTGATGCCGTTGAAGACGGCGCCCACGTAGGTCAGGAGCCACATGGCCATGGCCAGCTTGGGGGCAGGGGGGGGAAGATGAGCAGAAGGGTTTTTTGGGGTGCTGGGGGGGTCCCCCCAATTGTTTTGGGGTGGGGGGAGGAGGAGGAGGAGGAGGAGGAGGAAGGGTCCTGCCTGACCTTGAGGGAATCCACGAGGTCCTCGACGAGGAAGAGGCGGAGGAGCAGGCGGAGGCCTCGGGTGAGGTGCTGGGACAGGGTGGCTGTCACCTCCCGGAAGGTTTCGGGGGACACGGTGACATCCAGGGCCAGGTAGGCACTGAGGGGACACCCCGAGAGGTGAGGGGGGCACCCCAAAACCCCCATGCACCCCAAAACCCCCCCTGAACCCCCAAAGTCCAACCCTGGACCCTGAAACGTTGAAGGCACCGAGACCGTCAAGGAGGGAAAATGTCCCTGATTGTCCCCAAAACTCCCCAAAAAGGGGGGACACCCCCCCAAAAAAAGGGGGGGACACCCCATAAAAAAGAGGGGACACCCCAAAACCCCACTCAGGACCCCCAAAACCTTCACCAACCCCTCAGAGGAACGGGAGCAGCACTCGGGCCACCTCCCGCATCCCCATCGCGCGTCATCCCGGAGGGTGGGGACATCCCCAAAACCCCCCAAAGTTCCCCCAAAAAAGGAGTGGACACCCCAAGAAAGGGAGGGACACCCCCAAGAAAGGGAGGGACACCCCAGAACCCCACTCAGAACCCCCAAAACCTTCTCCAACCCCCCAGAGGAAGGGGAGCAGCACCCGGGCCACCTCCCGCATCCCCATCGCGCGTCATCCCGGAGGGTGGGGACATCCCCAAAACCCCCCAAAGTTCCCCAAAAAAGGAGTGGACACCCCAAAAAAGGGAGGGACACCCCCAAGAAAGGGAGGGACACCCCAGAACCCCACTCAGAACCCCCAAAACCTTCTCCAACCCCTGAGAGGAACGGGAGCAGCACTCGGGCCACCTCCCGCATCCCCATCGCGCGTCATCCCGGAGGGTGGGGACATCCCCAAAACCCCCCAGATTTCCCCCAAAAAAAGGGGGTGCCGCCCCCCCCCGATGCCCCCCACCGGAAGGGGTGTCCCTCCTCCTTCTTCTGCAGGGCCTGGAGCACAGCTCTGTACACCCGGAGGCTGATGGTGACGGAGAGCAGGGCCAGGGCCAGGTGTGCCAGGACGGTGACGGCGCTGAAGGTGGCGAGGGAGAGGAGCAGCAGGAGGCTGAGGCCGAAGGTCACCCCCGATTTCTTGGGGTCCCTCCAGTAGAGGAGGTCGTGAACTGGCAAAAAAAAACGGGGGGGGACACAAAGGTGACCAAAAAGCCCCAAAATCCTCACAAAACTTCCCCCCCCCCCCACCCCCCCAGTTACACTTTTGGTTCCGATTCGCTGATTTTTTGTCTTTTTGCCCCAAACTGGACGGCGGTGCCACCCCCCCCCCTCCTCAATTAACCCCCCCTAAATGAACCTCCCCCTCAATTAATCCCCCCCTATTATTAATTAACCCTCTCATCACACCCACTAATTACTAACTACCCCCCCTTGCACGGTTTTGCCCCAAATCCCTGTTTTTCACCCCAAACCCAGAGGCAGACGCAGCTCCACCCCCACAACCCCCCCAGGGTCATTTTGGGGGTCAGACCCCCCCAACCCCCCCTCATTTTTTTTCTTTGGGGGGGGGGGGGTCGCGCCCTTCCCCCCCCCTCCCTTTTCACTATTTCTTTGTGGTGACATCGGCGGCGTTTTTGGGGTGAAAAGGGAGCTTTTTGGGGTTGGTTGTTTGTTTTTTACCTTCCGTGCGGGGAAGGAGGAGGCGGCGGGGGGGGGTTGGGGTGTGTGGGGGGGGTTGGGGTCCCGCCCCTTCCCCCCCTTCCCCTTCCCAACCCGCGGGCCGGGACGGGGGGGAAGGGGAAGGGTGTGACGCCGCCGATGACGTCATAGCCGGGTCGCTGGTGACGTCACGGCCGCGTTCCGGGCGCGGGGGGGGCAGCTCCTCGATGACGGTGTCGTCGGAATCGCCCGAGCTGTCGCCTTCCGGGGGGGCGGGGAGAGGAGGAGGAGGAGGAGGAGGAGAAGGGGGGGGACACGACGCCGCGACCCCTCCTCCTCCTCCTCCCTTTCCGGCGTCGGCCGTGACGTCATGCGGGGGGTCGGTGACGTCACGGCCGCGGGGCTCCTGCAGGTCCCAGGCCAGCAGCTCGGTGGTGAAGCTCCGCATCTCCCGCACGCACTTGGACACCTCCTCCAGGGCCGCCGCTGTCGCCGAGGTGGGGGGGGGGCGCGGGAGAGGCAGCGGGAGGGGTGTGCCCCCCCCCGGAGACCCCCCCCCGCCGTCCCCGCCGTTGGCGATGACGTCACGGGTGACGTCACGGGGGGTTTTGGGGGGGAAGTGGCACTCGCGATCCTCGGGGATTTGGGTCAGGGCGAAGGGGACCCCGCGGGGGGGGGCGGGGGGCGAGAAGGGGAGGGGGGGGGGCACCAACTCGAAGGGGGAATCGGGGGAGTCCGCGGGCTGCGGGGGAGGGGGGACCCCCGGGAGCCCCCCCGAGGAAGAAGAAGACGAAGAAGAAGAAGATGAAGATGGGGGGGTGGGGATGAAGGTCACCCCTCCGCCTCCTCCTCCGAGACCCCCGGAGCCCGCTGGGGGGGAGAGAAGGGGGGGGAGGGGGGTTAATTGGGGAGGGGGGTTAATTGGGGGGGGGTTAATTGGGGAGGGGGGGTTAATTGGGGAGGGGGGTTAAGTGGGGAGGGGGGGTTAATTGGGGAGGGGGAAGGGAGTTATTTTGGGGAGGGGGCAGTCATTTGGGGAGGGAGAGAGGGATTTAGGACGGGGGGGTAATTTGGTGAGGGGGAGTTAATTCGGGGGGGCTTCATTTGGGGAGGGGGCTTCATTTGGGGAGCAGGATTTAATTGGGGGAGGGGGAGTGGGGGTACTTTGGGGAGGGGGGGTTAATTCGGGGGAGATTAATTTGGGGAGGGGGGGTTAATTCGGGGGGGGTTAATTGGGGGAGGGGGGGTTAATTCGGGGAGGGGTCGCCATGCACCCAGCAGTATTTTGGGGTCCCCCCCCCTCGGCGGCCATGCTGGGGGGGGATGGGGGGGGGGGATGGGGGGGGCAGACGAGCGGCGGCACAGACGGACGCATCCCCTCCCCCCAATAAACATTTTGGGTCAAATTCGGGGGATTTTGGGTCCTCCGAGGTCTTCATCTCTCTCCCCCTCCCCCCCCCTCTCAGCCCCCCCCATTTTGGGCCAAGTTTGAGGGATTTGGGGCCCTCTAAGGATGGGGGGGGGGCTCCTCACCCCCCCTCCCATTCTGAGCCAAATTCAGGGGATTTTGGGTCCTTCCCACTCAGAATCACTTGGGGGGGGGGATTCGGGGGGGGTCGTGCAGAAGCAAAGCAGCAGCTTTGGGGGTTGAGGGTTTTTTTTTTGGGGGGGGGGAAGCAAAGCAGAGAAGAAATTGAGTTAAAAAACAGGAAAAACGGGAAAGAAAAATGTCAATTTTCTTTTTTTTTTGGGGGGGGGGGGGGTAACGTAACACCCCCTCCCCATCTCAGCTCCCATTTTAGGGGGGTGGGGGCTCAGGACCCTTTTGCCCCCCCCCAACCCCAACAGAGGGAACTTCCCAGGCAGCAGCACTGGGGACCCCTCCCCAAATTGAGGGGGGGGTTGGGGTTTTTTTTAGGGTTCCCTCCCCCACCCCCCCTGACATTTTTCTTTCTGGGGGGGGGTCAGGAAAGTTTTGGGGGGGTCAAGACTTGCCTGGTGAAGCCATAAAGAGAGAGAGGGGGGGGGAAGAGGAGGAGGAGGAGGAGGAGGAGGAAGGAGCAGAGGGAGCTGCAAGAGAAGACAGAGGGGGAGAGCTCAGCACCAGGGGGGGTCCCCAAAATCCCCTGAAATCCCCCAAAACCCCCCCTCCCCCTAGGATCTGTGTCCCCCCCCCTAAAGCAAGGCTGGAAACATCACTGAGCAGCAAAGCTGGGGGGGGGTTTTGGGTTGAAATCACCCCAAATGGGGATTTTGGGGGGCAGGAAGAAAAGGGGCTTTTTTTTGGGGTGGAAAACCCGAATTTTGGGGCAATTTAAGGGGGGGTTGAACCCCATTTTCCTCAGGGGGGAGGAACAACAACAAGCAGGGTGCTGGATGGCGTCGGGTCCCCCCTAAATCCTCCCCCAAATCACAGACACCAAACCCCCCCCCAGCCCTTCCTGGGACAGGCAGACGGAGCAGCCCCCCCCCCAAAACCCCCCAGATCCTTTTCCTCCCTTTTTCACCCCATTTCTGCTCCCCTCTTCCCTCCCAAACCCTTTCCCTGCCCTTCTCCCACAACCAGCACCCCTCAAACCCTCTCCTGCCCCACACCCCCCCAAATAAAACCTCTTTTCCCCACATCACCCCCCAAAAAGCATTTTTCTCTCGTATCTCCTCCCCTGAAGCCTCTTTCTCTCTATTTCTGCCCCTTAAATACATTTTTTCCTCACATTTGCCCCCCTGAAGGCCTCTTTTCCCTCACATCCATCCTCTTAAGAGGCTTTTTACCTCCTATCTTTTCACCTAAACTCCTTTTTCTCTCAATATCTGCTCCTTAAACACCTTTCTCCCTCACACCTGCCCCCCTCCAGCCTTCTTCTCCCTCAGATCTCCCTCCTTAAAGGCCTTTTTCCTCATTACTTCTCCCTTAACTCCCGTTTTCCCTCACTATCTGCCCCCCAAATACCTTTTTGCCCCCCTCCCCGCTTCTTTTACCTCACATCTCCCCCCTTAAAGGACTTTTTCCCTCATATCTCCTCCCCTAACCACCGTTTTCCCTCACACCTGCCCCACTCCGGGCCTCTTTTACCTCACATCCACCCCCTCACCCCCACCCTCCCCGTCCCCTCCCTTTCCCAGGCCCCTCCAGCCCTGGTTTTTTACCAGCGCAGGACGCGGCTCCAGCCCCCCCGCACCCTCCCGCCTCTTTCTGCCGAGCTGCGGCGGAGGATGAGGAGATCAAAGGCGATTGTGTGGCGGGATCCTCCATGGCGGCGCTGAGGGAGCCCCCGGGCAGCCCCGTCCGCCCTGCGCGGCGCCCCCGCAGCAACTGTCGGGAGGCGTGGCCAGAGGGGGCGTCTTTATACAGGGGGCGTGGCTAAAAGGGAAAAAGGGGCGTGGTTGCGTGGAAAGAAGGCGTGGCTAACACTCAGCGCATGCGCGGGGCGGCTCCCCCGCCCGCCGCAGTTTGGGCGCTGCTGAGCATGCGCCGACATGGCGGAGGGGGGCGGTGCCGCGCGGGGGGTGATGGGAGTTGTAGTCCTGAGGAGGGTTCTATAGGGGAGGGGGGCTATAGGGGGACCCCCTATGGAGAAAGCGGCCCCCAGAGTGTCTGCGGCAGCAGGAAACGCCCCGGAAAGGTCCTATAGAGGAAGGAGTCTGTCTACTAGGGGAGTAAAGCGCCTCTGGGTCCCCCTATAGGGTCGTCCCCCGCCCACCAAGGCCCTGTAGGTCCCCCCTATATGTTCCTCCCCGCAAAACCGCCCTATAGGGTTCCCCCCCCCAACCAAAAGGACCCTATAGGGTTCCTACCCCCCTATAGATCCCCCCTATAGATCGGGCCCCGCTGTGGTCACGTGGCCGCCCGCCCTCCGGGGTCATGAGGCCACGCCCCTTCCCCCTTATCCCCGCCCACTTTCCGCCAGACCACGCCCCCTCCTCCCACCCAATCACCGCCGGCGGCGCCGCCAACGGCCGGAACCGGAGGGGGCGTGGCTAAACCGGGAGGGGCGGCGCCTCCAGCCAATCAGCGAGCGAGGGTGGAGGCGGCGGAGCCAATGGGAATGAAGGCCGAGAGGCGTGGCCAGGCGGGGGAGGGGCGTGGTCGCCCGCAGCCAATCGGGAGCGGGGTGGGCGGGGCCAGCGGGGCCTCCGGGGGAAGCGGCGGCGGTCGCGGTCTCGGAGCGGTGAGAAGGGGGGGGGGTGACCCCACGTGACCTATAGGGACCCCACGTGACCTATAGGGACCCCCGTCCTATAGCACCCGAGTCACGTGACCTGACACCCCCCCCCTCACCTCACGGGGACCCCCGAGACCCCCACCCAGGGGTCACCCCAGGAGGAGCAGGGAATGGGGGGTCTGGGGGGTCCCTATGGAGGGGGGGGGTCCCTGTGCGTGCCAGGGGGGGCCCTATGGGTGCTGGGGGTTCCTATGGGTGCTGGGGGGCCCTGGGGGTCCCTGGGGGTGCTGGGGGGGGGTGTGGGTGCCAGAGGGGTCTCTGGGGGTCCCTAGGGGTGCTAGGGTTCCCTGTGGGTGCTGGGGGGGGCTGGGGGTCCCTATGGGTGCTGGGGGTCCCTATGGGTGCTGGGGAGCTCTATGGGTGCCGGGGGTCCCTGTGGGTGCTGGAGAGGGGTGCCAGGGGGTCCCTGGTGGTGCTGGGCGTCCCTATGGGTGCTGGGGAGGGGGTTATGGGTGCTGGGGGTCCCTGTGGGTCCCTATGGGTGCTGGGGGTCCCTATGGGTGCTGGGGGGTCCCTGGGGTCCCTATGGGTGCTGGGGGTCCCTGTGGGTGCTGGGGGTCCCTATGGGTGCTGGGGGTCCCTATGGGTGCCGGGGGTCCCTATGGGTGCTGGGGGGTCCCTGGGGTCCCTATGGGTGCTGGGGGTCCCTGGGGGTCCCTATGGGTGCTGGGGGGTCCCTGGGGTCCCTGTGGGTGCTGGGGTCTCTATGGGTGCTGGGGTCCCTGGGGTCCCTATGGGTGCTGGGGGTCCCTGGGGTCTCTATGGGTGCTGGGGGTCCTGGGTTGGGGTCTGTCCCTATGGGTGCTGGGGGGTCCCTGGGGTCCCTATGGGTGCTGGGGGTCCCTGGTGTCCCTGTGGGTGCTGGGGGGTCCCTGGGGTCCCTATGGGTGCTGGGGGTCCCTATGGGTGCTGGGGGGTCCCTGGGGTCCCTATGGGTGCTGGGGGTGCTGGGGGGTCCCTGGGGTCCCTATGGGTGCTGGGGGTCCCTATGGGTGCTGGGGGGTCCCTGGGGTCCCTATGGGTGCTGGGGGTCCCTATGGGTGCTGGGGGTCCCTGGTGTCCCTGTGGGTGCTGGGGGGTCCCTATGGGTGCTGGGGGGTCCCTGGGGTCCCTATGGGTGCCGGGGGTCCCTGTGGGTGCTGGGGGGTCCCTGGGGTCCCTATGGGTGCTGGGGGTCCCTATGGGTGCTGGGGGGTCCCTATGGGTGCTGGGGGGGGGGGCGTGTCTGGACTTTGCCCCCTGGTGAATGATTGACGGGGGGGGGGCGAGAGCTGAGCTGGGAGAGAGAGAGAGAGGGTGAGTGTGCAAAGGGGAGTGTGCAAGGCACCAGAGTGCACGAGGGGAGAGCGTGAAGAGACTGTGCAAAGGAGTGTGCAGGGTGAGTGTGCAAGGTGAGTGTGCAAGGCACAACTGTGCAAGGGGGTGTGCAAAGGGAGCGTGCGAAGCGAGTGTGCAAGGGGGTGAGCAAGGGGAGTGTGCAAGGGGTGCGTGCGTGAGGGGAGTGTGCAAAGGGGGTGTGCAAAAGGGGTGTGCAAAGGGGGAGTGCAAGGCACGAGTGTGCAAAGGAATTGTGCAAAAGGAGTGTGAGAAGGGAGCGTGCAAGGGGAGTGTGTGAGGGGAGTGTGCAAGGCACCGGTGTGCAAAGGGAGAGTGCAAAGGTGAGTGTGCACGAGGTGAGTGTGCAAATTGAGTGTGCAAATGGAGTGTGTCAGGACACTGTGCAAGGCACGAGCGTGCAAGGGAGTGCGTGAGGTGAGCGTGCAACGTGAGTGTGCACAAGGGGAGTGTGCAAGCCATGAGCGTGCAAGGGGTGCGTGCGAGGGAAGCGTGCAAAGGGAGTGCACGAGGGGAGCGTGCAAGGGGGGTGCTTGTGCAAGGGGGAGCGTGCAAGGAGTGAGTGTGCAAGGGGTGTGTGGAAAAGGGGCTCGTGCAAGGGGGCGGTGGTGCAAGGGGTGTTGGTGCAAGGGGTGTTGGTGCAAGGGGGGGTTCTTGTGCAAGGGAGGGGGGAGGGGGACTCTCTGGGGGTCAAAGGGCACTGGGGGAAAGGGCAGGGGGAAATTGGGGGAAAAAGGGGAAAAAAAGGGAAAAAGGAGAGGGAGGAAAAGAGGAGAAACCAGGGAAAAAGGAGAAAAAATGGGGAAAAATGGGGGGAAAAGGGAAAAAAGGGGAAAAAAAGGAGAAAGGGGAAAAAAGGAGAAAGGGGGGAGGGGAAAAAAGGGGCTTTTGGGGATTTTCCCTGGGGTCAGAGGTCACTGGCACAAAGGTGACGTCCCCAGCACCGTTTTTATTTCCCTTTTTTCCCTCTTTTTTGCTGTCCCTTTGTCACCTCCTGTCCCCTCTCTCTGTCCCCCCCCTTCCAGATGTTTCGCCTTTGGGGTCCCCCCCGGGCCAGGACCCTCCTGGGGGGGTGGCAGCTCCTGAGGGGCCCCCCCGGAGCCCCCCGACCCCTCAGCTCCCGGCCCATCCGCAAGGTCCTGGTGGCCAACAGGGGTGAGTGGCACCTGGGGACAACGGGGGGGACAACGGGGACCCCCCCTGCACCCCCCCAGCTCCCCTGGGTCCCCGTTGTCCCCCCCATGTCCCTTGGGTCCCTGTTGTCCCCTCTGGGTCCCCATTTTGGGCTGACCCGTGGTGGTTTTGGGGTCCCCAGGAGATCTGGGGGGGTCCTGGGGTCCCTTTTGTCACCTCCCTGCCCCCCCGTGTCCCCTTTGTCCCCCCCATGTCCCTTGGGTCCCTTTTGTCCCCTTTATCCCCCCCATGTCCCTTCGGTCCCTTTTGTCACCTCTGGGTCCCCTTTGTGTCCCCCCTGGGTCCCCTCCCTGCCCCCCCAAGTCCCCCAGGGTCCCCTTTGTCCCCTCTGTGCCACCAATGTCCCCTGGGTCCCCCCACTGCCACCCAGGTCCCCACCCTGTCCCCACGTCCCCAGATCTGTGTCCCCACGTCCCTGTGGTGTCCCCGAGCTGTCCCCATGTCCCTCTGTGGTGTCCTCGTGTCCCCTCGTGTCCCCAGGGGAAATTGCCATGTGTGTGTGGCTCTCCTCGTGTCCCCCTGCTGCCCCCATGGTGTCCCCCCATGTCCCCATGTCCCTGTGATGTCCCCGTGTCCCCTCGTGTCCCCTCGTGTCCCCCCGTGGTGTCCCCAGGTGAGATTGCCATCCGCGTGTTCCAGGCGTGCACGGAGCTGTGCACGGTGGCCCTGTGGCTGTCCCCATGGTGTCCCCCCATATCCCCACGGTGTCCCCATGTCCCCCCATGTCCCCATGTCCCTGTGGTGTCCTCGTGTCCCCTCGTGTCCCCTCGTGTCCCCCCGTGGTGTCCCCAGGTGAGATTGCCATCCGTGTGTTCCAGGCGTGCACAGAGCTGTGCACGGTGGCCTTATGGCTGTGTCCATGTCCCTGTGGCTGTCCCCATGGTGTCCCCCCCTATTCCCACGGTGTCCCCATGTCCCTGTGCTGTCCCCCCCATGTCCCTGTGGTGTCCCCTCGTGTCCCCCCGTGGTGTCCCCAGGTGAGATTGCCATCCGTGTGTTCCAGGCGTGCACGGAGCTGCGCACGGTGGCCGTGTGGCTGTGTCCATGTCCCTGTGGCTGTCCCCATGGTGTCCCCCCATATCCCCATGGTGTCCCCATGTCCCTGTGCTGTCCCCCCCATGTCCCCACGTCCCTGTGGTGTCCCTGTGGTGTCCCCAAGCTGTCCCCATGTCCCCAGGTGAGATTGCCATCCGCGTGTTCCAGGCGTGCACAGAGCTGTGCACGGTGGCCCTGTGGCTGTCCCCATGGTGTCCCCCCCATGTCCCCACACTGTCCCCCTGTCCCCCCATGTCCCCATGTCCCTGTGGTGTCCCCCCCATGTCCCCATGTCCCTGTGGTGTCCCCATGTCCCCTCGTGTCCCCAGGTGAGATTGCCATCCGCGTGTTCCGGGCGTGCACGGAGCTGGGGCTGCGCACGGTGGCCGTGTACTCGGAGCAGGACACGGGGCAGATGCACCGGCAGAAGGCAGACGAGGCCTACCTGGTGGGGAGGGGGCTGCCCCCCGTCCAGGCCTACCTGCACATCCCCGACATCATCCGGGTGGCACAGGTGGCACTGCGGGGACACTTGGGGACATCACTGGGGGGTGTTCCGGGGGCGTTTGGGGAGGTTACAGGGGGGTTGGGGGAGTTTGGGGACATTAGGGGAGGATTTGGGGGGATTCTGGGGGTACCCCTCATCCAGAGGTACCTGGACATCCCTGATGTGGCCTGAGTGGCACCTTGGGGACACTTGGGGACACTTGGGGACATTTGGGGACATCACTGGGGGTGCTATGGGGGCGTTTGGGGAGGTTACAGGGGGGCTGGAGGGGTTTGGGGACATTAAGGGGGGGTTTGGGGGGATTCTGGGGGTGTCCCCCCCATCCAGAGGTACCTGAACGTCCCTGACGTGGCCTGAGTGGCACCTTGGGGACACTTGGGGACATTTGGGGACATCACTGGGGGGTGTTCTGGGGGCGTTTGGGGAGGTTATGGGGGGTTTGGGGGGGTTTGGGGACATTAGGGGGGGATTTGGGGGGGTCCTGGGGTAGCTGGGGGGGGTTAAGGGGGTTTGGGAGATTCTGGGGGTGTTTGGGGGGGTCCTGGGGGGTCTTTGGGGGGTCTGGAGGGTTCTGGGGAGTTGGGGGGTTTTGGGGGTGACCCTGGGGGTTTGGGGGGGTTCTGGCGGTTTGGGGGGGTTCTGGGGGTTGGGAGGGTTTTGGGGGAGGGTTTTTGGGGGGTTCCTGGGGGGTTCAGTGTGTGTTTGGGGGTGCCCCCAGGAGATTTGGGGGGGTCTTGGGGGGTGTCTGTGGGTTTGGGGGGGATTTTTGGGGTGTCCCAGGGGCTCAGTGGAGGTTTGGGGGGGTCCTGGGGGTTTGTTGAAGCTCTGAGGGGTTTTTTTTGGGGGGGTTGTGTGTTTTGGGGGTGACCCCGGTATTTTGGGGGTCCCCAGGAGATTTGGGGGGGTTTTGGGGGGTGTCTGTGGGTTTGGGGGAGTCCTGGGGGCTTTAGGGGGGGTTCTGTGGGTCTGTTGGAGTTCTGAGGGGTTTTTGGGGTGATTTCTGTGTGTTTTGGGGTCGCAGGAGAACGAGGTGGACGCCATCCACCCGGGGTACGGGTTCCTCTCGGAGCGGGCGGATTTCGCCCAGGCCTGTCTGGACGCGGGGGTCCGGTTTGTGGGACCCCCCCCCGAGGTCGTCCGGAAAATGGGGGACAAAGTGGAGGCCCGGAGCATCGCCCTGGCTGCGGGTGGGGGGCTGGGGGGGGGAAAAGGGGGGCTGGGGGGGTTTGGGGGGATTTGAGGGGATATGGGGGGGTTCTGAGGGGGTTTGGGGGTTCAGGGGGGCTGCAGGGGGGGGGTCGAGGGGGAGTTGAGGGGCTGCAGGGGGGACTTGGGGGGTGCAGGGGGGGGTTGGGGGGATTTGAGGGGGATTTGGGGGTTTGGGGGGGCTTGGGGGGATTTGGGGGGGTTTTGGGAGGGTTAAGGGGGATTTGGGGGGGTCTGGGGGGAATTCTGGGGGGCTTGGGGGGTTTGGTGGGAATTTGGGGGGGTTTGGGGGGGATCTGGGGGCCTGGAAGGAAGGGGAGGTTTGGGGGGGTTGAGGGGGATTTGGGGGGGTCTGGGGGGAATTTGGGGGGGGCTTTGGGGGAGTTTCAGGGGAATTTGGGGGGCTTGGGGGTTTCTGAGGGGATTTGTGGGGGAATTTAGTGGGGGTTTGGGGGTGTCTGGAGGGTTTTGGGGAGGGGGGGCTGTGTGTGTGACCCCCCCTGTGTGTCCCCCCCCTGTTCCCCCCCCTCCAGGGGTCCCGGTGGTCCCGGGGACCCCCACCCCGGTGTCCAGCCTGGAGGAGGCTCAGGAGTTCGTGTCCCGGGTTGGCCCCCCCGTCATCTTCAAAGCCGCTTACGGGGGGGGGGGGCGCGGGATGAGGGTGGTCCGGGACCTCAAGGTAAAGGGGAGACCCCCCCCCAAAATAAAACAAATCCCCCGAGACCCCCCCCAAGCCCTCGGGACCTCCTGTCCAAATGCCCACCAAAAGGGGAACCCCCAAATCATTGGGTTCCCCCCCACCCCAAAAAAAAAAATCCCAAACCCCCTGGGACCCCCCCCCAGCACCCCCAAAACCCTGGGACCCCCCCCAGACCCAATGGAACCCCCTCAGCACCCCCAAAACCCTGGGACCCCCCCCCCAGACCCCCTGGAACCCCCTCAGCACCCCCAAACTCATTGGGACCCCCCCCAAACCCCCTGGGACCCCCACCCAGACCCCCCCCAAGCCCCTGGGACACCCCCAGCATCCCCAAACCCCCCCAAACCTCTGGGCCCCCCCCCAAACCCATGGGACCCCCCCCATCACCCCCAAGCCATCCCAATCCCCCCCAAAACTCCCTGAGACCCCTCCCCCAATTTGGAGACCCTCCCTAGCACCCCTAAACTCCCTGTGACCCCCCCCAAACTTCCCTCCAAAACCCCTGAGACCCCCCCCCCAATTTGGGGACCCCCCCCCAGCACCCCCAATCCCCCCCCAAGCCCCTGGGACCCCCCCAATTTGGGGACCCCCCCGTAGCACCCCTCAACTCCCTGTGACCCCCCCCAAACTTCCCTCCAAAACCCTTGGGACCCCCCCCCAAACCCCTGGGACCCCCCCCAGCACCCCAAACTTCCCCCAAAACCCCTGGGACCCCCCCCAATTTGGGGACCCCCCCCATCACCCCCAAAGCCCCCCCAGACCCCTCCAATCCCCCCCCAAACCCTTGGACACCCCCCACCCCTCAGCACCCCCAAACTCCCTGGGGTTATTTTTTGGGGGGGAGGGGGCTTTGGGGGGGGTTTTGGGGTGGGGGGGGCTTTGGGGTGGGGGGGGGCTTTGGGGGGTCCCCCCAAACGTTTCTGCCCCCCCAGGACGTGGAGGAGAATTTCTCCCGCGCCACCTCGGAGGCTCTGGCAGCGTTTGGGAACGGGGCTCTGTTCCTGGAGAAGTTCGTGGAAAGGCCCCGGCACATCGAGGTCCAGATCCTGGGTAAGGGGGGGGGGGACCCCAAATTGGGGTGGGGTTTGTTTTTTGGGGGGGGGGTTGGGGGCATTTTGGGGACATTTTAGGGAGTTTTAGGGGAGTTTTTGGGGGCAGTTTTGGAGCTTCCCGGTGGTGTTCGGAGCCTCTTTTGGGGGTCTCTGGGGGGGGCAGTTTGGGTCTGGGGGGGTCTGGGTGGATTTGGGGGGGATTTATATTTTTTTTTTATGGGGGGGATCCCCAAAATTGGTTTTTTTTTGGGGGGGGGTGTTGGGGACATTTTGGGGAGTTTTAGGGGATTTTGGGGGGAGTTTCGGAGCTTCCCAGTGGTGATCGGAGCCTCTTCTGGGGCAGTTTGGGTTTGGGGGGGTCTGGGTGGATTTGGGGGGGGGAAATTTATATTTTTTTTATGGGAGGGGGGTCCCAAATTCTGTCAAATTTGGGGTTTTTTTTTGGGGGGGGGGTTGGGGACATTCTGGGGACATTTTGGGGACTTTTAGGGGAGTTTTGGGGAGTTGAGCTTCCCAGTGGTGATCGGAGCCTCTTCTGGGGCAGTTTGGGTTTGGGGGCTGGGTGGATTTGGGGGGGATTTATATTTTTTTTTTATGGGGGGGGATCCCCAAAATTGGTTTTTTTTTGGGGGTTGGGGACATTTTGGGGACATTTTGGGGACTTTTAGGGAGTTTTGGGGAGTTTTGGAGCTTCCCAGTGGTGATCGGAGCCTCTCTTGGGGCAGTTTGGGTTTGGGGGTCTGGGTGGATTGGGGGAAATTTATATTTTTTTATGGAGGGGGTCCCAAATTCTGTCAAATTTGGGGTTTTTTTTGGGGGTTTGGGACATTTTGGGGAGTTTTAGGGATTTTTGGGGGAGTTTTGGAGCTTCCCAGTGGTGTTCGGAGCCTCTTTTGGGGGTCTCTGGGGGGGGCAGTTTGGGTCTGGGGGGGTCTGGGTGGATTTGGGGGGGATTTATTTTTTTTTTATGGGGGGGGATCCCCAAAATTGTTTTTTTTTTTGGGGGGGGGGGTTGGGGACATTTTGGGGATTTTTAGGGGATTTTTGGGGGGTTTCAGAGCTTTCTGGTGGTGTTTTTGGGGTATTTTGGGGGTATTTTGGATTTGGGGGGGGATTTATTTTTTTTCTTTATGGGGGGGATCCCCAATTTATTATTATTTTGGGGGGGTCCTGTGGCTGTTTTGGGGTTTTTTTGGTTGGGTTGTTTGGTTTCTGGGGGTGTTTTTGGGGTGTTTGTTTTGGGTCCGTTTTTGGTGTTTCTGGGGGCGTTTTGGGGTTTTTTTGGTTTTTTTTTTTGGTGGGGGGGTTTTGGGGTTTTTTTTTTGGGGGGGGGCTTCCTGTGGCTGTTTTTTTGGGGGCTTCTGGGGTTATTTTTGGGGTGTTTCTGGGGGCGTTTGTTTTGGGTGGGGTTTTGGTGTTTCTGGGGGCGTTTCTTGTGGTTTTTTCGTGGGTTTTTTGGGTTATTTTGGGGTGGTTTTCTTTTTTTTTTGGGGGGGGGGGCTTCCTGTGGCTGTTTTTTTGGGGGGTTCTGGGGGTGTTTTTGTTTGTTTCTTGGGGTATTTTTGGGGTGTTTCTGGGGTGTTTATTTTGGGTCCGTTTTTGGTGTTTCTGGGGGCGTTTTTTGGGTTTTTTTGGTGGTCTTTTTTGGGAGGGTTTTGGGGTTTTTTTTGGGGGGGGGTTGAGGTTTTTTTTGGCGGGGGGGAGGGCTTCCTGTGGCTGCTTTTTGGGGGCTTCTGGGGTTATTTTTTGGGGTGTTTCTGGGGTGTTTGTTTTGGGTCCGTTTTTGGTGTTTCTGGGGGTGTTTTTTGGGGGGGTTTTGGGGGTTTTTTTGGGGGTTTTTTTTTGTTTTTTTTTTCCGGGGGGGTTTTATCGTTTTCCTGACGTTTCGGGGTGCTCCCAAAGGGGACCAGGAGGGGAACATCGTGCACCTGTACGAGCGGGATTGCTCCATCCAGCGCCGGCACCAGAAAGTGGTGGAAATCGCCCCCGCGGCTCAGCTGCCCCCCCAGACCCGGGAGAGGCTGCACAGGGACGCCCTGCGCATCGCCAGAGAGGTGGGGGGGGCACGGGGGGGGCAGGGCAGAAACGGGGGAAAAACCCCCCAAAAATATAGGGGGGGTTTGGGGAAAAACTGAGGGAAATGGGGGCAACCCGGGAAAATGGTAATTGTAAAAATATCTATATCCGTATGGGGGGGTTGGGGGAAAAAGGAAGAGAAATGGGGTTTTGGGGGGGGTCCCAGGTTTTGGGGGGGGTCCAGGGTTTGGGGGGGCTCCCAGGTTTGGGGGTCGGTTGGGGGTCCTGGAGTTTGGGGGTTTGGGGGTTGGGGGGGTTCCAGGTTTGGGGTTCCAGGTTTGGGGGGGGCCTGGCGTTCGGGGGGGGTCCCAGGTTCGGGGGGGGTCCTGGGGTTCGGGGGGGTTCCCGGGGTTTGGGGGGGCTCCCAGGTTTTGGGGGGGCTCCCAGGTTTTGGGGGGGGGTCCTGGGTTTGGGGGGGGTCCCAGGGTTTGGGGGGGTCCCAGGTTTGGGGGGGGTCGGGTTTGGTTCCCAGTGAGGGGTCCTGGGGTTCGGGGTTCCCAGGTTTTGGGGGTTCCCAGGTTTGGGGGCCCTGGCGTTCGGGGGTCCCAGGTTCGGGGTCCTGGGGTTCGGGGTTCCCGGGGTTGGGGGCTCCCAGGTTTTGGGCTCCCAGGTTTTGGGGGTCACAGGGTTTGGGGGTCGCAGGGTTTGGGGAGGCTCCCAGGTTTTGGGGGGGGTCACAGGGTTTGGGGAGGTTCCCAGGTTCGAGGGGGGGTCCTGGGGTTCGGGGGGGTTCCCGGGGTTTGGAGGGGCTCCCAGGTTTTGAGGGGGGTCACAGGGTTTGGGGGGGGTCAAAGGGTTTGGGGGGGTTCCCAGGTTTGGGGGGGTTCCTGGGGTTTGGGGGGGTTCCCAGGTTTGGGGGGGGTCCTGGGGTTTGGGGGGGTTCCCAGGTTTGAGGGGGGGTCCTGGGGTTTGGGGGCGGCTCCCAGGTTTTTGGGGGGGTTCCTAGGTTTTTGGGGGGGTTCCCAGGTTTTTGGGGGGTTCCCAGGTTTTTGGGGGGGTTCCCAGGTTTTGGGGGGGTTCCCAGGGGTCCGGATTGATTTATTTTTTTGGGGGGGGGTCCCAGGTGGGCTACGAGAACGCGGGGACCGTGGAGTTCCTGGTGGCTCAGAACGGGGATCACTTCTTCATCGAGGTCAACTCCAGGCTCCAGGTGGAGCACACGGTGACCGAGGAGATCACAGGGTGGGTGTGACCCCCCCACCCCCCAAAAGAAACCAAAATAACCCCCCCAAAATCACCCCAAAATCACGCACACCCCCCCAAAAACACCCACACCACACCCGAGCCACCCACAACCCCTAAAGCCGCCCCCAAAGTCACCCACATCCCCCAAAAATCACCCCAAAATCACCCCCCACCCCAAAATCACCCCCAAAGTCGCCCACATCCCCCCCAAGCCACACAGAGCCCCAAAATCACCCCAAAAATCACCCCCAAATCATCCCCAACCCCCCAAAAATCACCCCGCAAACCCCAAAGTCTCCCCCATCCCCAAAGTCACCCCCAAAATCACCCCCAAATCATCCCCAGCCCCCCAAAATCACCCCCCAAACCCCAAAGTCTCCCCCATCCCCAAAATCACCCCCAAAATCACCCACACCCCCCCCAAGCCACCCACACTCCCCAGAATCACCCCAAAAATCACATTTCTTTAGTTTTGGGGTCCCATTGGGTGCCTTTCACATTTTGGGGTGCTGTCTGTGTTTTGGGGTCCCTGCCCAGGGTGGACCTGGTGCAGGCCCAGCTGCAGGGTCCCATGGGGTGACCCCTACTTTTGGGGTGACATTTCTTTATTTTTGGGGTTCCATTGGGTGCCGTTCATACTTTGGGGTGCTGTTTATCTTTTGGGGTGCCATGTTTGTGTTTCGGGGTGCCATGTTTGTGTTCTGGGGTGCTGTTTGTGTTCTGGGGTGCTGTTTATGTTTCGGGGTGCCATGTTCGTGTTTGGTGCTGTTTGTGTTTTGGGGTATGTTCGTGTTCTGGGGTGCTGTTTGTTTCTGGGGTGCTGTTTGTGTTCTGGGGTGCTGTTTATGTTGGGTGCCATGTTCGTGTTCTGGGTCTGTTTGTGTTTTGGGGTGCTGTTTGTGTTCTGGGGTTGTTTATGTTTGTGCCATGTTCGTGTTCTGGGGTGCTGTTTGTGTTTTTGCTGTTTTTTGGGTGCTGTTTATGTTTCGGGGTGCCATGTTCGTGTTCTGGGGTGCTGTTTGTGTTTTGGGGTGCTGTTTATGTTTCGGGGTGCTGTTTATGTTTCGGGGTGCCATGTTCGTGTTCTGGGGTGCTGTTTGTGTTTTGGGGTGCTGTTTATGTTTCGGGGTGCTGTTTATGTTTCGGGGTGCCATGTTCGTGTTCTGGGGTGCTGTTTGTGTTTCGGGGTGCTGTTTGTGTTTTGGGGTGCCATGTTCATGTTTCGGGGTGCTGTTTATGTTTCGGGGTGCCATGTTCGTGTTCCGGGGTCCCTGCCCAGGGTGGACCTGGTGCAGGCCCAGCTGCAGGTGGCCTCGGGGCTGTCCCTGCCGGCCCTGGGGCTGCTCCAGGACCGGATCCGTGTCCACGGCTGCGCCATCCAGTGCCGCGTCACCACCGAGGACCCGGCCCGGGGCTTCCAGCCCGACACCGGGCGCATCGAGGTGACACCGGGGGGGACACGGGGGGGGACAGATGGGGACAGACCCCGGGGACACCCCCAGAGATATGGGGACAGCTGGGGACACCCCATGGGGACGTTGCTGGGGACACCCTCTGGGGACATGGGGGGACAGCTGGGGACAGACCCCGGGGATGTGGGGACAGATGGGGACATCCCTGGGACACCCCCAGAAGTCTGGGACAGACCCTGGGACACCCCTGGGGACACCTGGGGACAGTTGGGGACAGACCCCGGGGATGTGGGGACACTCCCAGAAATCAGGGGACACCCCTGGGACAGGGGGAAACCTGGGACAGACCCTGGGGACATGGGGGGACAGCTGGGGACAGACCCTGGGGATGTGAGGACAGATGGGGACATTGCCAGGAACAGCCCCAGAAACCTTGGAGACCCCCTGGGGACATGTGGGGACACCTGGGGACATTGCTGGGACACCCCCAGAGACACAGGGACAGTTGGGGACAGACCCCAGGGATGTGAGGACAGATGGGGACATCCCTGGGACACCCCCAGAAGTCTGGGACAGACCCTGGGACACCCCTGGGGACACCTGGGGACACCTGGGGACGTGGGGACACCCCCAGAAATCAGGGGACACCCCTGGGACAGGGGAAACCTGGGACAGACCCTGGGGACACCCCCTGAGGGACAGACCCCAGGGATATGGGGTCACCCCCTGGGGACACCCCCTGGATCCTCTGGAACACCCCCAGAAATGGGGGGACACCCCCAGGGACACCTCGGGGACACCCTCTGGTGCCCATAGGGTGCCCATAGGGTATCCATAGGGTGCCTATAGGGTGTCTATAGGGTGCCTGTAGGGTGCCTGTAGGGTGTCTATAGGGTATCTATGGGGTGTCGTATCTATAGGGTGCCTATGAGGTATCTATGGGGTGCCCATAGGGTGCCTATAGGGTGCCTATAGGGTATCTATAGGGTGCCTATAGGGTGCCTATAGGGTATCCATAGGGTGCCTATAGGGTGCCTATAGGGTGCCTATAGGATGCCTGTAGGGTGTCTATAGGGTATCTATGGGGTGTCGTATCTATAGGGTGCCTATGAGGTATCTATGGGGTGCCCATAGGGTGCCTATAGGGTGCCTATAGGGTATCTATAGGGTGCCTATAGGGTGCCTATAGGGTATCCATAGGGTGCCTATAGGGTGCCTATAGGGTGCCTATAGGATGCCTGTAGGGTGTCTATAGGGTATCTATGGGGTGTCATATCTATAGGGTGTCTATGAGGTAGCTATAGGGTGCCCATAGGGTGCCTATAGGGTGCCTATAGGGTGCCTATAGGTCATCCATACATCCCCGCAGGTTTTCCGCAGCGGGGAGGGGATGGGGATCCGCCTGGACGGGGCCTCGGCCTTCCAGGGGGCTCTGATCTCCCCGCACTACGACTCCCTCCTGGTGAAAGTGATCGCACACGGGCAGGACCAGCCCGGGGCTGCGGCCAAGATGAGCAGGGCCCTGGCAGAGTTCAGGATCCGGGGGGTCAAGGTGGGGGAAAACGGGGGGAAAATGGGGAAAACGGGGGAAGAACGGGGAGAAACGGTGAAAAAATGGGGGAAAATGGTGAAAAGATGGGGGGGAAATGGAGATAAATGGGGGGAAATGGGGAAAATGAGGGGAAATTGAGCAGGGCCCTGGCAGAGTTCTGGATCTGGGGGGTCAAGGTGGGGGAAAACGGGGGGAAAATGGGGGAAAATGGTGAAAAGATGGGGGGGAAATGGAGATAAATGGGGGGGAAATGGGGAAAAGAGGGGAGAAAATGGGGAAAATGAGTGGAAATTGAGCAGGGCCCTGACAGAGTTCCAGCTCTGGGGGGTCAAGGTGGGGGAAATGGGAAAAAGGAGGAAAAAAATGGGGAAAAATGGGGAGAAACAGGGAAAAAATGGAGATGGAGGGGAAAACAAATGGGGAATAATGGGGTGGGGGGTAGGAAATGGGTGTGTACAGGGGGGTTTTTGGGGGGTTCTCCCCCTCTTTTCCTGACGAGCCCCTTCCCCCCCCCCCAGACAAACATCCCCTTCCTGCAAAACGTCCTCAGGCACCCCCAGTTTTTGGGGGGGGTCACGGACACCCAGTTCATCGATGAGAACCCCGAGCTCTTCAACCTCCACCCCGGGCAGAACCGGGCACAGAAACTTCTCTATTACCTGGGTAGGGGGCTGGGGGGGGATTTGGGGGGGCCCTGGGGGGCTCGGGGGGTCCCTGAGGGTCTAGGGGAGGGATTTGGGGGGGGTCTGGAGGAGTCCTGGGGGTCTGGAGGGGGATTTGGGGGAGGTCTGGGGGGTCCCTGAGGGGCTGGGGGGGGGGGATTTGGGGGGAGTCTTGGGGTCTGGGGGGGATTTGGGGGTGTCCTGGAGGTTTGAGGAAGGTCTGGGGGGGTCCCTGAAGGTCTGGAGGGGGGGTTTGGGGGAGCCCTGAGGGTTTGGGGGGTCCTGGGGGGTTCTGGGGGTTTTGGGGGGGTCCCTGAGGGTCTCTGTGGTTTTGGGGTGTCCCCCCCCCAGGTCACGTGATGGTGAACGGCCCCAGCACCCCCCTCCCCGTCAAGGCCAAAGCGGCTCTGGTGGAGCCCACCCCCCCCCCAGTGCCCATGGGTGAGCCTGGCATGTGCTTAGCGTGTGCTTAGCATGTTCTTGGCGTGTGCTTAGTGTGTGCTTGGTGTGTGCATCCCATGTCTGTCCCACATCCATCCCATGTCCTTCCCGTGTCCTTTTCATGTCCATCCCGTGTTTTTCCCATCTCCATACCATGTTCTTCCCATGTTCTTCCCATGTTCTTCCCATGTTCTTCTCATGTTCTTCCCATGTTCTTCCCATGTTCTTCCCATGTTCTTCTCATGTTCTTCCCATGTTCTTCCCATGTTCTTCTCATGTTCCCTTCATTTTCATCCCACCCCCATCCCGTGTCCTTCCCAACTTTCTCCCACCCCCTTTTCCCCCCCATTCCCTCTCCCCCAACCCTTAGTTATTATTTTCCCCTCCCTTTCCCTCAAATCCCCCTCCTGCAGGGTCTGGGGGCTTTGCCCACCCCCACCCCCCAATTTCCCTCCATTTTTCCCACCCCCATCCCCCATTTTCCCCATCCCCCCTTTCCCTTCTCCCCCAACCCTTATCTATCCATCTATCCATCTATCTACCTATCTATCTATCTATCTATTGACCTATCTATTTATCTATCTCTCCACCCTTATCTCTCCCCTGCCCTGCCCCCAGGTCCCCCCCCCGCGGGTTTCCGGGCCGTTTTGGAGCGGGAAGGTCCCGTGGGCTTTGCCCGGGCCGTTCGTGCTCACCAGGGTTTGCTGCTCACGGACACGACGTTCCGGGACGCTCACCAGTCCCTGCTGGCCACGCGCGTCCGCACCCGCGACCTCGCCCGCATCGCCCCCTTCGTGGCCCACGAGCTCAGCCCCCTCTGCAGCATGGAGACCTGGGGAGGTGGGCGGGGCTTAAGGGGGCGGGGCTTAATTGGGTGTGGCTAAAGGGGCGGGGCTTGGATGGGTGGGGTCGATGGGGAGGGGTCAAATGATCCCTCCCCCCCCCCCTTCCTGTGCTCTGCAGCAAGGAGAGGAAAAGGGGCGGAGCTTAAAGGGGTGGTGTGAGAAGGGGGCGGGGCCTGACTGGGTGGGGTTAAATGGGGCGTGGCTTGCAAGGGAGGGGCTAAAAGGGGCGGGGCTCGAGCAGTGGGGGGGTTGGGTGCATTGGGGGGGTTTTGGGGTGCATTTGGGGTGGGTTTGGGGGTGTTTTGGGGGTTCAGGCGGGGGTTTTGGGGTTTATGGAGGATTTTTGGGGTTCAGGGGTGTTTTTGGGGCTCAGGGTGGGGGTTTTGGGGTTCAGGGGTGTTTTTGGGGTGCAGGGGTGTTTTTGGGGGGTCTCTCAGGGCCGTGTCCCCCCCCCCAGGTGCCACCTTTGACGTGGCGATGCGGTTCCTGCACGAGTGTCCCTGGGAGCGGCTGCGGGAGCTGCGTCGCCGCATCCCCAACATCCCCTTCCAGATGCTGCTGCGCGGGGCCAACGCCGTGGGGTACACCAACTACCCCGACAACGTCATCTACAGGTGGGGGGCACCCCAAAACTGCGGGGGGACCCCGAAACTGGGGGGGGACACACCCTGAAATTGGGGGATGACACCCCGGGATTGGGGGGGACATGGGGAGGACACTGGGATTGGGGGGGGGAACCCAAATATGGGGGTTTTGGGGGGGACACGGGATGTGGGGGACCCCAGAACATGGGGGTTATGGGGGGACACGGGACGTGGGGTGACCCCAACTGTGGGAGGGGGCACAGGGGGGACCCCAGGATGTGGGGAGAGCCTGAATATGGGGGTTGTGGGGGACATGGGGGGACCCCAGAACAGGGGGGGTCACAGGGGGATCCGGGATGTCCAGGATATGGGGGGACCCCAAATATGGGGGTCATAGGGGAACGTGAGGGGGGGGACACAGGATGGGGGGGACCCCAGGATGTGGGGAGACCCCTAATATGGGGGTTGTGGGGGGACCCCAGGACGTGGGGGGAGGCACGGGATGGGGGGGACCCCAGGATGTGGGGAGACCCCTAATATGGGGGTTGTGGGGGGACATAGAGGGGGGGGACATGGGGGGGACCCCGAATATGGGGGAGCCCAGGACATGGGGGTCATGGGGAGACATTTGGGGACCCCAAATATGGGGGTCAGGAAAGGACCCAGAACACAGGGGGGGTCCCTGAACCTGAGGGTCCCGGGTGCCCCCATCCCCCCTCCTCCACGGTGACCCCCGTGTCCCCCCCGTGTCCCCCCCGTGTCCCTCCCGTGTCCCCCAGGTTCTGCGAGGTGGCGGTGGCCAACGGGATGGACATTTTCCGGGTTTTTGATGCCCTCAACTTCCTGCCCAACCTGGTGCTGGGGGTGGAGGCCGCGGGGCGGGCGGGGGCGGTGGTGGAGGCCGCGCTCTCCTACACCGGCAACGTGGCCGACGCCGCCCGCACCAAGTACACCCTGGACTATTACCTCGACTTGGCCAAGGAGTTGGTGGCCGCCGGCACCCACATCCTCTGCATCAAGGTTTGGGGGGGTCAGGGGGAGGTTTCGGGGGGACTTCAGGGGGGTTTCAGGGAGGCCGGGGCTTCCGCGGCGTTTTTTGGACTTTCTCTTCGCCTTGGCGAGCGGCGATGGAGTTTGGGGGCTTCCTCGGAGCCTTCCTGATGGGTTTGGTGACCTCTTCATGAGTTCTATGACTTTCTCATCACCCTCATTGCCACCTCTTGACCTTCGTGACCTCCTCGTGACTTTTTCTGACCTTCTCATCACTTTCATGACCACCTCAAGACTTTCATGACTTTCTCAAGGCTTTTTATGACCTCCTCAAGACTTCTTATGACCTCCTCTTGACCTTCACGACCTCCTCATGACTTTTTATGACCTTTTCATGACCTTTTTTCACCTCCTCATGACTTTTATGACTTTTTCATCACTTTTATGACCTCTTCCTGACCTCCTCGTGACCTTCATGACCTTCTCATGACTCTCATGACCACCTCATGACCTCCTCAAGACTTTTGATGACCTCCTCATGACCTTTATGACTTTCTCACCATTTTTATGACCCCCCCAGGACATGGCGGGGCTCCTGACCCCCGAGGCCGCCCGGCTCCTGGTTGGGTCCCTGCGCCAACGCTTCCCCGAGGTTCCCATCCACGTCCACACCCACGACACGGCGGGGGCCGGCGTGGCCTCCATGTTGGCGGCTGCCCAAGCCGGGGCCGACGTGGTGGACGTGGCCGTGGACGCCATGTCTGGGATGACGTCACAGCCCAGCATGGGGGCTCTGGTGGCCTGCACCAAGGGGACCGCCCTGGACACCGGTAATGGGGGGGATTGGGATGAGGGGGATGGAGGTGGGAATGGTGGGATGGAGTTGGGGATGTCGGGATGGAGTTGGGAACATTGGGATGGAGTTGGGAACGTTGGCATGGAGTTGGGAACGTTGGCATGGAGTTGGGAATGTTGGGATGGAAGTGGGGATGGAGGAGACGGAGGGGAAATGGAGATGGGGGTGGAGTTGGAAACATTGGGATGGAAGTGGGGATGGGGGAGATGGAGTTGGGAATGTTGGGATGGAGCTGGGAACATTGGGATGAAGTTGGGAACGTTGGGATGGAGTTGGGAATGTGGGGATGGAGTTGGGAATGTGGGGATGGAGTTGGGGATGTTGGGATGGAGTTGGGGATTTCGGGATGGAGTTGGGAACATTGGGATGGAGTTGGGAACATCAGGATGGAGTTGGGGATGTTGGGATGGAGTTGGGGATGTCAGGATGGAGTTGGGGATTTCGGGATGGAGTTGGGAACATCAGGATGGAGTTGGGAATGTGGGGATGGAGCTGGGGATGTTGGGATGGAGTTGGGAACGTTGGGATGGAGTTGGGAACATCAGGATAGAGTTGGGAACATCAGGATGGAGTTGGGAACGTTGGGATGGAGTTGGGAATGTGGGGATGGAGTTGGGAATGTCAGGATGGAGCTGGGGATGTTGGGATGGAGTTGGGAACGTTGGGATGGAGTTGGGAACGTTGGGATGGAGTTGGGAACATCAGGATGGAGTTGGGGATGTTGGGATGGAGTTGGGAATGTGGGGATGGAGTTGGGAACATTGGGATGGAGTTGGGAACATCAGGATGGAGTTGGGAACGTTGGGATGGAGTTGGGGTGTGGGGATGGAGTTGGGGATGTCGGGATGGAGTTGGGGATGTCGGGATGGAGTTGGGGATGTTGGGATGGAGTTGGGGATGTCGGGATGGAGTTGGGAACATTGGGATGGAGTTGGGAACATCAGGATGGAGTTGGGAACATCAGGATGGAGTTGGGGATGTTGGGATGGAGTTGGGAATGTTGGGATGGAGTTGGGCATGTTGGGATGGAGTTGGGGATGTTGGGATGGAGTTGGGGTGTGGGGATGGAGTTGGGGATGTTGGGATGGAGTTGGGAACATTGGGATGGAGTTGGGATGGAGTCAGGGCCACGGGTGTCACCTCCTCCCCACTCCCAGCTTCGGGGTGCCCTCTCCCAACACTCCCAATCCCCCTCTTCCCAATTCCAGGCTTATCCCTGGACAAAGTCTTCGAGTACAGCGAGTACTGGGAAGGGGCCCGGGCTCTCTACGCCGCCTTCGACTGCACGGCCACCATGAAGTCCGGGAACTCCGACGTCTACGAGAACGAGATCCCGGGGGGGCAGTACACCAACCTCCACTTCCAGGCCCACGCCATGGGGCTGGGACACAAGTTCAAGGAGGTCAAGAAAGCCTACGCGGAGGCCAACAAACTCCTGGGGGATCTCATCAAGGTGGGAGCAGGAAAAACGGGAATTGGGGGGAAATCCGGGATGGGGGAGAGGCCACGGGGTTGGTGTCCAGGGGTTTGGTCTCTCCCCAGGGATTTCCCCCCACAGACCCCTGGGTTTTCACTGGATTTCCCCCCACAGATCCCTGGGTTTTCACAGCATTTCCCACCCACCAATCCCTGGGGTTTTTCCCAGATTTTCTCCTCACTTGTCCCCATTTTTCCCCTGTATTCCCTCCCCATTTATTCTCTTTATTTTTCCCAGATTTTCTCCCCATTTATCCCCATTTTCCCCCATATTTTCTCTCCATAAATCCCTGTTTTTTCCCTGGATTTCCCCCCCATTTATCCCCATCTTTTCCCCTTATTTTCTCCCCACTTATCCCCGTTATTTTTCCCAGATTTTTCCCCCCTATTATCCCCTTTTTTTCCCCCCCCACTTATCCCTGTTTTTTCCCTGGATTTTCTCCCCATTTATCCCCGTTTTTTCCCTGAATTTTCTCTCCATAAATCCCTGTTTTTTCCCCAGATTTCCCCCCCCATTTATCCCCATTTTTCCCCCATATTTTCTCTCCATAAATCCCTGTTTTTTCCCTGGATTTTCTCTCCATAAATCCCCGTTTTTTCCCCATATTTTCTCCCCATTTATCCCCATTTTTTCCCTCGATTTTCTCTCCATTTATCCCCATTTTTCCCCCGGATTTTCTCTCCATAAATCCCTGTTTTTTCCCTGGATTTCCCCCCCATTTATCCCCATCTTTTCCCCTTATTTTCTCCCCACTTACCCCCATTATTTTTCCCAGATTTTCCCCCCCATTATCTCCTTTTTTTCCCCAGATTTCCCCCCCCCATTTATCCCTGTTTTTCCCCCGTATTTTCTCCCCATTTATCCCCGTTTTTTCCCTGGATTTTCTCTCCATAAATCCCTGTTTTTTCCCTGGATTTCCCCCCCATTTATCCCCATCTTTTCCCCTTATTTTCTCCCCACTTATCCCCTTTATTTTTCCCAGATTTCCCCCCCCATTTATCCCCATTTTTCCCCTGGATTTTCTCTCCTTAAATCCCCGTTTTTTCCCTGGATTTTCTCCCCACTTATCCCCGTTTTTTCCCTGGATTTTCTCTCCATAAATCCCTGTTTTTTCCCAGATTTCCCCCCCCATTTATCCCCATCTTTTCCCCTTATTTTCTCCCCACTTATCCCCTTTATTTTTCCCAGATTTCCCCCCCCACTTATCCCCATTTTTTCCCCGGATTTTCTCTCCATAAATCCCTGTTTTTTCCCAGATTTCCCCCCCCATTTATCCCCATTTTTCCCCTGGATTTTCTCTCCCTAAATCCCCGTTTTTTCCCTGGATTTTCTCCCCACTTATCCCTGTTTTTTCCCTGGATTTTCTCTCCATAAATCCCCATTTTTTCCCCATATTTTCTCCCCATTTATCCCTGTTTTTTCCCTGGATTTCCCCCCCATTTATCCCCATTTTTCCCCCATATTTTCTCCCCATAAATCCCTGGTTTTCCCTGGATGCCCCCAGGTGACTCCCTCCTCCAAGGTGGTCGGGGACCTGGCTCAGTTCCTGGTGCAGAACGGGCTCTCCCGGGAGCAGGCGGAGGCTCGGGCGGACGAGCTCTCCTTCCCCAGATCCGTCGTGGAATTCCTGCAGGGATTCATCGGGACCCCCCCGGGGGGCTTCCCGGAGCCCTTCCGCTCCAGGGTGGGGCACTGGGGGGCACTGGGAGGGGATTGGGAAGCACTGGGAGGGCGTTGGGAGGCATTGGAAGGGGATTGGGAGGCACTGGAAGGCACTGGGAGGGGATTGGGAAGCACTGGGAGGCACTGGAAGAGGATTAGGGGGCACTGGGAAGCACTGGGAGGGTGTTGGGAGGCACTGGGAGGGAATTAGGGGGGACTGGGAGGCACTGAGAGGCACTGGGAGGGCACTGGAAGGCACTGGAAGGGCACTGGGAGGCACTGGGGGGCACTGGGAGGGCACTGGGTGGAAATGGGAGGCGCTGGGTAACAGGTAACTGCTTCTGAACTGGTTCTGACTGGTCTGAACTGGTTCTAACTGGTCTGAACTGGTTCTAACTGGTCCTAAGCTGGCTCTAATTACTTCTAACTCGTCTTAACTGCTTCTGAACTGGTTCTAACTGGTCTGAACTGGTTCTAATTGGTTCTAACAGGTCCGTACTGGTTCTAACTGGGTTCTAACTGGTCCATACTGGTTCTAACTGGTCCGTACTGGTTCTAACTGGGTTCTAACTGGTCTGTACTGGTTCTAACTGGGTTCTAACTGGTCCGTACTGGTTCTAACTGGTCTGTACTGGTTCTAACTGGTCTGAACTGGTTCTAACTGGTTCTAACTGGTGTGTCCCTGCCCCCCAGGTGCTGAAGGAGCTGCCTCGGGTTTCGGGGCGCCCCGGGGCCTCTCTGCCCCCCCAGGATTTGGAAGCTTTGGGCCGGGAGCTGCAGGGGGAGCAGGGAACCCCCCCCAGCCCCGAGGAAATCCTCTCGGCCGCGCTCTATCCCGAGGTGTTCCGGGAGTTCCGGGACTTCACCTCCACCTTCGGGCCCGTCAGCTGCCTGGGAACACGGCTCTTCCTCGAGGGACCCACCATTGCCGAGGAGTTCGAGGCACTGGGAGGGACTGGGAGGCACTGGGAGGGGATTGGGGGGGATTGGGAGGGACTGGGAGGCACTGGGAGGGACTGGGAGGGGATTGGGGGGGGATTGGGAGGGATTGGGAGGCACTGGGAGGGACTGGGAGCCCCATTGGACCCCCTCTGGACCCCTGACCCCCCAGAACCCTCCCTAAAACCCCCTGGGCCCCCCCATATCCCCCCTTGGACCACCCCTGGACCCCCCTAAACCCCCCTGAGACCCCCTGTACCCTCCATATCCCCCTCTGGACCCTCCCTGACCCCCCCATACCCCCCCTCATCCCCCCTAAACACCCCTGGACTTCCCCATATCCCCTTCTGGACCCTCCCTGATCCCCCCATACCCCCCCTGGTCCCCCCTAAACCCCCAATATCCCCTTCTGGACCCTCCCTGACCCCCCCATACCCCCCCTGGTCCCCCCTAAAACTCCCTGTACCCCCCTAGACCCCCCTGGACCCCCCCATATCCCCTTCTGGACCCTCCCTGACCCCCCCATACCCCCCCTGGTCCCCCCTAAACCCCCAATATCCCCTTCTGGACCCTCCCTGACCCCCCTACACCCCCCTGTGCCCCCCTAAACCCCTCCTGTGCCCCCCCCTGACCCCCCCCGTGCCCCCCAGGTGGAGCTGGAGCGGGGTAAGACTCTGCACATCAAGGCTCTGGCGCTGGGGGACCTGAACCCTGCGGGCATGAGGGAAGTTTTCTTTGAGCTCAACGGGCAACTCCGCTCCATCCTGGTCAGGGACAGCCAGGCCCTAAAGGTGGGGGGCTGGGGGGGGGTCTGGGGGGGTGGGAAGGGGATGGGAGGGGGTTTGGGGGGGAGAAAAAGGGGCTGGGGGGGATTTGGGGGGGTGGGAAGGGGATGGGAGGGGATTTGGGGGGATGGGAGGGGGTTTGGGGGGGATTTGGAGGGGATTTGGGGGATGGGAGGGGTTTGGGGGATGGGATTTGGGGGATTGGGTGGAGATTTGGGGTGAGAAAATGGGTCTGGGGGATTTGGGGGATTTGGGGGTGGGAAGGGGATGGGAGGGGGTTTGGGGGGATAAAAAGGGGCTGGGGGGGATTTGGGGGGCATGGTGGGTGGGTGGGAAGGGGATGGGAGGGGATGTGGGGGGTTATGAGGGGGATTTGGGGGGTTTGGGAGAGGGTTTGGGGGGGATTTGGGGGGTGGGAAGGGGATGGGAGGGGTTTAGGGGGTTATGAGGGGCTTGGGGGGTTTGGGAGAGGATTTGGGGGATCTGGAGGGATTTGGGGATAAATGGGGCTGGGTGGAGATTTGGGGTGGAGAAAATGGGTCTGGGGGACTTGGGGGGGATGAGGGGGTTTTGGGGGTGTGGGAAAGGGATTGGGGGATAAATGGAGCTGAGGAGGGATTTAGGGGGAATTGGGGGATTTTGGGGGTGGAGAGGGTTTGGGGATTTGGGAATTTGGGGTTCTAGGGAAGATTTGGGGACCCAGGAGGATTTGGGGGAATTGGGGGATTTTGGGGGGGAGAGGGTTTGGGGGATTTGGGGGTTCTAGGGGGATTTGGGGATGCCAGGAGGGATTTGGGGGCATTTTGGGGAATTTGGGGCTCTAGGGGGATTGGGGACCCCAGGAGGGATCTGGGGGATCTGTGGATGCCGGGGGGTTTTTGGGGGTTCCAGGTGGGATTTCTGGGGCTCCAGGGGAGGATTTGGGGGGATTTGGGGAGGTGGGAGAGGGTTTGGGGGGGATTTGGGGGTTCTAGGGGGGGATTTGGGGACCCCAGGAGGGATTTGGGGACCCCAGGAGGGATCTGGGGGGGAATTGGGGGGATTTTGGGGGGTGGGAGAGGGTTTGGGAGGGGATTTTGGGGGAACTTGGGGGTTCTAGGGGGGGATTTGGGGGGTGCCAGGAGGGATTTGGGGGGATTTTGGGGGAATTTGGGGGCTCTAGGGGGGGATTTGGGGATCCCAGGAGGGATCTGGGGGGGGATCTGTGTGTTTTGGGGGTTCCAGGTGGGATTTCTGGGGCTCCAGGGGAGGATTTGGGGGGGATTTGGGGGGTTTTTGAGGCCTTTCCCTGTGTGGGGGGGGGGGATGAGGATTTCTCACAGGTTTTTATCCCCCCCTCAGGAAATGCACATCCACCCCAAGGCGGATCGGGGTTCCAAGAACCATGTGGGGGCCCCGATGCCGGGGGAGGTGGTTGAGGTTCGTGTGGAGGAAGGGGCGAAGGTGTCCAAGGGGGACCCGATCTGCGTCCTCAGCGCCATGAAAATGGAGACGGTGGTGACGGCGCCGAGGGACGGGACCCTCAAACGCCTCCACGTGCGGCGGGGACTCAGCTTGGAAGGCGAAGATCTCATCGCCGAAATCGAGTAGCGTTTTGGACACCCCTCCCGTGGAAAAAAAACTGGAAAAAAAACGCTTTTTAATATAAAAAACAAAAGCCACAAACGCCCCCAAGGAACCGACTAGGCCGCAAACAAAATGGCGGCGGGGAAAGAGAGAGCGCGCGGCTAGAGCGCCCCCACCCCCCAAACAGCGCCCCCAAGCGGCTCGGAGGGCGCACAGCGGTCCCTTAATTGGGGGGGTTAATTAATTAATTAATTAATTACGGATTAATGAACTAATTAAACGCTATAATTAACGGGGGGGGGGGAGTTATGAGCGGGGAGCGGTACAATTAACCCCTTAATCAAGGTTAAGGGGGTGAGGGGGGCGATGTCTTAATTAGAGGGGGGGGAGGGGGGGGGCTTCTTAATTGCTCTTAATTAACCGCGGGGCTCCTGTCTTAATTAAGGGGGGGGGCACCCGATTTTGGGGGGTCCCTCCTTGTGTTTTAGGGCTTTTTTTTGGGGGGGGATCCCCTTGTTTTAGGGCTCCCCCCCCCCCTTTTGTCTGTGCCTTAAATATGGGGGGGGGATCAGGGGGGACCCCCCCCAATTGCTGCCAAACCCCCCCCCCCTTTTTGGGGTTTTTTTTGGGGTGTTTTGGGGGTTTTTTTGTTTTGTGGGGGGGTGTGGAGCACGTGACCAAAGGGGCGGGGTTTGCCCCTCCCCCACCCGTGGGAAAAAAACTGGAAAAAAGAAAAAAAAAAGGGGGGGGGGGGAAACCCCCCCAAAATTAATTAATTAGTTAATGAATCCCCCTCTTTTCCCCCCAAAATAATAATAATAAATAAAATAATTTAAGTGAGACCCCAACCCTTGATTTGGGGGGGGGAGGGGAGGGGTCTGGGGGGGTTTGGGGGGAATTTTTGGGGGGGGGGGGTCTGGAATTATTGAGTTTTTTGTTTTTTTTTTGCTTCTTTTTCCCGTTTCTCAGGGAAAAGAGAGAATAAAAATGATGGTAAAGAAATAAAGGTGTAAATAAGGGATTGAAATGATGCCAATTAACGCCAATTAACGCCAATTAATTAACGCCAATAAAGCCCTTTGGCCCCCCCAGGGAATTTCTCCCGTTTTGGGTTTTTTTCTGTGTTTTTTCTTTTCACAAAACTTTGATTTTTTCTGCTTTTATTTTACCCAAAACTCCGAGTTTTTCCCCTTTTTCCCCAGATTTCTCATTAAAGAATTCATTAGAATTTATTTCCTATTTTTAATTATTTTTTCCCGGGGGGGGGAGGGGAATTATTTTTTTTTTTTTTTTTTTAACTTAATTTGATGACGACATCCGCCGCCCCGTGACGTCACTTCCGGCACCGAGCTCCGCTGCTGCCATGGCCCTGAACGCGGGTGGGACCCCCGGGACCCCCCCCAGGACCCCCCCAGGACCCCCAAACCCTTGGGACCCCTCCCAAGAACCCCCCCAAGACCCCCCCAGACCCATTGGACCCCCCAGGACCCCTGGGAACCCCCCAGGACCCCCCCAGACCCTGAGACCCCCCCAAGAACCCTCCCCAGGACCCCCCCAGACCCATTGGACCCCCCAGGACCCTTGGGACCCCCCCCAGATCAAAATTGGGGACCCCCAACCCCTTCCCAGCACCCTTGGGACCCCCCCAGGACCTCCCCAAACCCTTGGGACCCCCCCAAACCACCCCAGGACCCCCCAGACCCATTGGACCCCCCAGGACCCCTGGGAACCCCTCTGGACCCCCCCAAACCCTGAGACCCTCCCAAGAACCCCCCCAAGACCCCCCCAGACCCATTGGACCCCCCCAGGACCCCCCCAAACCTTGAGACCCCCCCAGGACCCCCCCCTCACAGGACCCTCAGAACCCCCCCAGACCCATTGGACCCCCCAGGACCCCCCCAAAACCCTGAAACCCCCAGGACCCCCAAAACCCTGAAACCCCCAGGCCTCACAGGACCCTCAGAACCCCAGACCCATTGGACCCCAGGACCCCAACCCTGAGACCCCAGCCCCCACAGGACCCTCAGGACCCCCCCAGCCCCCCAGGACCCCCCCAGCCCCCTCCCCAAGCCCCCTGTGACCCCCAATGTCTTTCTGTTTTTGGGGGGGGGGGGTTTGTGACCCCCTTTTCCCTCTCTTCCCCCCCCCCAGGTTCGGATTCGCCCCCCCCGGGGTCCCAGGGGGTGGAATTGAGGAGGGGGCTTCAGGCGCGGCTGAGCCAGGAGATGGGGGAGCTGCTGCTGAGGGGGTACCGGATGTTGGGGTCCTCCTGTGCCCACTGCGGGGTGAGGGGGGGCCCCGAATTAGGGGGGGGGGGCTGGGGGGGGGGTCCCTGAGACGATTTTGGGGGGGGTTGGGGGTCCCAGAAAGAAATTGGGGGGAAATGGGGGTCCCCAAAATCACTGGGGGGGCTCGGGGGGTCCCTGAGACAATTTGGGGGTCTCAGGGGCATTTGGGGGGGGTCTTGGGGGTCCCTGAGACAACTGGGGGGGGGTTGGGGGTCCCAGAAAGAAATTGGGGAGGGTTTGGGGGTCCCTGAATCAATTTGGGGGTCCCAGGGGCAATTTGGGGGGGGGGTTGGGGGTCCCAGAAAGAAATTGGGGGAGTTTTGGGGGTCCCCCAAATCACTGGGGGGGGGGTTGGGGGTCCCAGGGCTATTTTGGGGTTCCCAGGGGCAATTTGGGGGGGTCTTGGGGGTCCCTGAGACAATTGGGGGGGGGTTGGGGGTCCCAGAAAGAAACTGGGGGGAAATGGGGGTCCCTGAAATCACTGGGGGGTCTTGGGGGTCCCTGAGACAATTTTGGGGGGGGGTTGGGGGTCCCAGAAAGAAATTGGGGGAGTTTTGGGGGTCCCCCAAATCACTGGGGGGGGGTTTGGGGGTCCCAGGAACATTTTGGGGGAAAATTGGGGGTCCCTGAGACAACTGGGGGGGGGCTAAGGGGTCCTTGAGGCGATTTGGGGGGGTTTGGGGGTCCCGGAAAGAACTTGGGGGTCCCAGGGTCAATTTGGGGGAGGGGTTTGGGGGTCCCAGGGCTATTTTGGGGTCTGAAGCCCCCCCGGGACCCCCCCCCAGACGATTCTGCTGCAGGACAAGGAGCAGCGGCTGCACTGCTTGGGGTGCCGGGAGACGGGGGGGGGGGACCCCGGTAAGTGGGGGGGGGACCCCGGTAATTGGGGGGGGGAACCCTGGTAAGTGGGGGGGGGGACCCCGGAAATTGGGGGGGGGACCCCGGTAATTAGGGGGGGGACCCCGGTAATTGGGGGGGGGGACCCCGGTAATTGGGGGGGGGGGGCGGGGGGAAATTGGGGGGGGATGAGGGGGATTTGGGGGTCTGGGGGGGGGGATTTGGGGGGGATTTGGGGGAAATTTGGGGGAATTTAGGGGGGGAATCTGGGGGTCCGTGGGGAGGGGAATTTTGGGGGGATTTTGGAGGAATTTGGGGGGTGTTGGGGGTCTCTGGGGGGAGTTTTGGGGGGAGAAATTTGGGGGGGAACTTGGGGAGGATTTGGGGGTCTGGGGGGGGAATTTTGGGGGAAATTTGGAGGAACTTGGGGAGGGGCTTGGGGGGGGTTTGGGGATTTTTGGGGTTTATCTCTGACCCCCTCCCCTTTTTTGTTTTTTTCTTTTTCTTTTTTCTTTTTTTTCTTTTTTCTTTTTCTTTTTTCTTTTTTTTCTTTTTTTTTTTTCTTTTCTTTTTTTCTTTTTTTTTCTTTTCTTTTTTTTTTTTTTCTTTTCTTTTTTTTTTTTTTCTTTTTTCTTCTTTCTTTTTTCTTTCTTTTTTCTTTTTTCTTTTTTCTTTTTTTTCTTCTTTTTTTTTTCCTTTTTTTCTTTTTTTTTTCTTTTTTTTCTTTTTTTTCTTTCTTTTTTTTCTTTTCTTTTTTTTCTTTTTTTTTTTTTTCTTTTTTTTCTTTTTTTCTTCTTTTCTTTTTTTCTTTTCTTTTTCTTTTTTCTTTTTTCTTTTTTTTCTTTTTTCCTTTTTTTCTTCTTCTTTTTTCTTTTTTTTGTTTTTTTTCTTTTTTCTTTTTTTCTTTTTTTCTTTTTCTTTTCCTTTTTTTGTTTTTTCTTTTTTTTTCTTTTTTTTCTTTCTTTTCTTTTTTTTCTTTTTTTTTCTCTTTTTTTCTTTTTTTTCTTTTTTTTTTTTTTTTTTTTTTCTGTTTTTTTTTCTTGTTTTTTTCTTTTTTTTCGTTTTCTTTTTTTCTTTTTTTTTCCTTTTTTTGGTTTTTTTTTGGTTGCTTTTTCTCGGGTTTTTTTTGTTTGTTTTTTTAATATTTTATTTCTTGTTTTCCCCCCCAGCCCCTCCCCCCCAGCCCCCCCATTCCGAAGCCTCCTCGGGGGCGATGGGGGGAGGGGGCTGTGGTGGTGGGGAGGGGGCTGGTGGGGGGAGGGGCGGTTCGGGCTGGGATTCTTTTCCCGAATTCGCCGAGGTTCGGGCGGCTCGAGCCGCGGTTCTGGACAAGCTGGGTTGGGCGGCTCGGGAATTGGGCCGGAGCGGTTCCGTGGAGTTCAGCATCCAGCTCTGTGCCTTGGTTCGGGAGTGTGCCCGAGCCCTGGGGGGGCTGCGGACCCTCGGACCCCCCCCAAACCCCAACCCCAACCCCCCCGGACCCCCCTGAACACCAAAACATTAAAAAAAAACCCAAAAAAACCCCAAAAAATCGCATTGGGTTTTTGTTTGGGAATGAGGGGTCTGGGGGGGGGTTCGGAAGGATTTAGGGGGGGTCTTGGGGAACTGGGGGGGCTCTGGGGTTCCCCAATCCTCCCAAATCCCCCCTAAATCCCCCCAAATCCCCTTAATCCCCCCAAACCTCCTCAAATCCCCCAAATTCCCCTCAAATCCCCCAAACTCCCCTTAAATCATCCCAGATCCCCCCCCTTAGACCTCCCCCCCAAACTTCCCCCAAATCCCCCATTAAATTCCCCCAAATTCCCCTTAAATCCCCCAAATATCCCCAAATCCCCCCAAACACCCCAAATCCCCCCAAACACCCCAAATTCCCCCAAACTTCCCCCAAATCCTCCCTTAGCCCCCCCCAAGCCCCCTTAAACCCCCCAAATTCCCCCCAAACCTTTCCCAGATTTCCCTAAACCCCCCCAAACCCCCTTTAACCCCCCCCCCAATTTTCCCCCCCCCCAAAAAAACCCAAATTTTGGTTTGTTTTTTTTTTTTCCTTCTCTTTTTTTGGTGGTTTTTTTTTTCCCTTTTATTTTTTTTTTAATTTTTTTTTTTTTTTTTTTGGGGGGGGGTCTCAGCGGTGCCTCTGGGGGAGGCAGAGCCCCCCGGGGGGGGGTCTGGGGGTCCGGGCTGTCCCCGCTTTGCAGAGGCAGCGGAAGGAGCCCCGGGTGTTCACGCAGCGCTCGGGGCGGCACCGCAGGGACCCGCGGCCCTCCCGGCACTCATCGATGTCTGGGGGGGGGGGGAAAGGGTCAGAGACCCCCCCCCAAATCGAGAAAACCCCCCCATAGAGACCCCCACCCGAAAATCCCCAAATCCCCCCCGAAAATCCCCAAATCCCCCCAAAAAAACCCCAAATTCCCCCCCAAATCCTCCCCAAACTCCCCCAAATCCTCATCGATGTCTTTGGGGGGGGGGAAAGGGTCAGAGACCCCCCCCAAATAGCGAACCCCCCCCCATAGAGACCCCCACCCCCAAAGATCCCAATCCCCCACAGAAAAACCCAAACCCCCCCAAATCCTCCCCAAACTCCCCCAAATCCTGATCGATGTCTGGGGGGGGGGAGGGAAGCCTCAGAGACCCCCCCAGATCGAGAAACCCCCCCATAGAGACCCCCACCCCCAAATCCCCCCCAAAAAAACCCCAAATTCCCCCCAAATCCTCCCCAGATCCCCCCCCAAATCCTCATCGATGTCTGGGGGGGGGGGGGAAGCCTCAGAGACCCCCCCCCAAATCGGGACCCCCACCCAGTTAGGATCCCCCCCCCCTCCCCCCTAAATCCTCCTCCCGGGACCCCCAGAACCCCATGAGGACCCCCCCAAAAAAACCCCAAATCCCTTCCAGAGGGGATTTGGGGAGGGGGATTTTGGGGGGGGGTGATGGTGTAATTTGGGGGGGGTCTCACCCAGGCAGCGCCTGCGGGTGGGGTCGGGTTGGAACCCGGGGGGGCACTCGGCTGAGTCCTCCTCGGAGCTTTCCTCACCTGGGGGGGGTCCCCAAAGGGGTTTTTGGGGGTCCCCAAGGGATTTGGGGGTCCCAAAGGGGTTTTGGGGGAGAACTGGGGGTCCTGGGGGGTGTTTGGGGGGGGGGGTTGGGGGTCCTGAGGGAGTTTTGGGGGGTCCTGAGGGAGTTTTGGGGGTCCTGGGGTTTTTGGGGGGGGGATTAGGGGTCCCCAGGGGATTTTGGGGGGTCTTGAGGGGGTTTGGGGGTCCTGGGGTGGGTTTGGGGGGTCCCAAGAAGGCTTTGGGGAGTCCTGAGTGGATTTGGGGGTCCCGAGGGGTTTTTTGGGGGTCCCGAGGGGATGTGGGGGCTCCTGAGGGGGTTTTGGGGGTCCCGAGGGGGTTTTGGGGGGGTCCTGGTGTTTTTCTTGGGGGGATTTGGGGTCCCCAGGGGATTTTGGGGGGACCTGAGAGGATCTGGGGGGTCCTGGGGGGGATTGGGGGTCCCAGGGGGGGAGTTTGGGGTCCCGAGGGGGATTTTGGGGTTCCTGGAGGGGTTTTGGGGGTCTTGGGGGGGGTTTTGGGGTCCCACCTCTGCGAGGCCCCCCCAGTCCCAGGGCTCCGGTCTCCCCAAAGCTGTCGCTGTCGCTCTGCGGGGGGGGGCAGGGGGTCCCTGGGGGGGGACCCCGAGTCAGACCCCCCCCCCCATAGCCCCCCCAGCACCCCCCAACCCCATAAACCCCCCTAAATCCATAGCCCCCCCTCAAACCCTCCCGGACCCCCTTAAAACCCCCCCAAGCCCCCTCCCCATAACCCCCCCTGACCCCAGGGACCCCCCCAAACCCCATAAACCCCCCCAAGCCCCCTCCCCATTATCCCCCCCACACCCAGGGACCTCCAACCCCCCCCCCCAAACTCCTCTACGGCCCCCAAACGCCCCCCCAGGACCCCCAAAACCCCCTCAGGACCCCCCAACCCCCCCCCAGGACCCCCAAATCCCCCCCAACCCCCCCCCAGGACCCCCTAAACCCCTTTGGGACCCCCCCAAATCCCCCCCCCCCGGCCTGACCTGGGGGTCTGGGGGGGCAGGGTCTGCAGTGGGGTCCCCAGCCCACCCCCCCCCGGCAGCAGCACTCGTCCAGGGGGAGGGGACCCCCCCCCATGGGTGCCCCGCAGACCCCCTCCTCCCCCCTCCTCTGCCAGCAAAGGTCCCGGATGGAGGGGGGGGGGGCGCGATCTGGGGGGGGGGGGGAAGGAAGGTTAAAAGGGGAGGGGTCCCACACCCCCAAACCCCCCGGTTTTACCCCCATTTTTCACCTCCCCCCCCCTCCAGGGGACCCCCCTCACTGCCCCCATTTTGGGTGGGGGTCCCACACCCCCAACCCCCCCCTTTTGCCCCCCACCCCCATTTCTCAACCTCCCCCCCCCCATGAGACCCCCTCTCAACCCCCATTTTGGGTGGGGGTCCCATGGGTGGCCCCACACCCCAAATCCCCCTTTTTTTCCCCATTTCTCGCTCCTCCCGCACCCCCCACCCTCATTTCTCGACCCCCCACGCCCCCCCCCACCCACGGGACCCCCCACCCATTCCGGGGGGGTTCTGGGGGGCGTCCCAGGGGGGTCCCACACCCCCAAAACCCCCTTTTTTTTCCCCCCATTTTTCACCTCTCCCTCGCCCCCCACCCTCATTTCTCGACCCTCCCCCCCCCCAGGGGACCCCCACCCATGGGACCCCCCCCCATTTCGGGGGGGGGGGGCAGGCAGCGGCGGGTCTGGGGGTGGTAGTGGGTGCCGGGGGGGCAATGGCAGCGGAAAGACCCCCGGGTGTTGAGGCAGGAGCCGTCCCGGCAGTTGGATTCATCCAGACATTCGTCCACGTCTGGGAGTTCAGAGACCCCCCCTCAATTTAAGGGACCCCCCCCACACCCTAGAGACCCCCCCCCATTTTACAGAATCCCCCCCAGACCCATTTATCCCTTTCTCACCCCCCTAAAACCTCCCTAAAACCCCCTCCCCACCCCTTGGGGAGCCCCCCAGAGACCCCCCCAGGGACCCCTCCACACTTTATGGACCCCCCCCAATTTTATGGACCCCCCCCAGACCCATTTAACCCTTTCTTACCCCCCTGGCACTCCCCTAAATCCCCCTCCCAGGCCCATAGGGACCCCCAGGACCCCTCCCCTGCCCCCTGGGGACCCCCCCAGGGACCTCTCCCCCACTTTAGGGACCCCCCCCCCATTTTAGGGACCCCTCCCCACCTTAAAGACCCCCCCCAGACCCATTTAACCCAATTCTTACCCACCTGGCATCCCCCTAAAGCCCCCCTAGAACCCCTTCCCCTCCCCTTGGAGAGCCCCCCAGAGACCCCCCCTCAATTTTATGGACCCCTCCCTATTTTATGACCCCCCCCCCACCTTAAACACCCCCCCCAGACCCATTTAACCCTTTCTGACCCCCCTGGCACCCCCCTAAATCCCTCTCCCAGGCCCATAGGGACCCCCTGGGACCCCTCCCCTCCCCCTGGGGCCCACCCAGGACCCCCTCCCCTGCCCCCTGGAGACCACCCCAGGGACCTCTCCCCCACTTTAGGGACCCCCCCCCATTTTATGGACACCCCCCCACCTTAAACACCCCCCCCAGACCCATTTAACCCTTTCTGACCCCCCTGGCACCCCCCTAAATCCCTCTCCCAGGCCCATAGGGACCCCCTGGGACCCCTCCCCTCCCCCTGGGGCCCACCCAGGACCCCCTCCCCTGCCCCCTGGAGACCACCCCAGGGACCTCTCCCCCACTTTAGGGACCCCCCCCCATTTTATGGACACCCCCCCACCTTAAACACCCCCCCCAGACCCATTTAACCCTTTCTGACCCCCCTGACACCCCCCTAAATCCCCCTCCCAGGCCCATAGGGACCCCCAGGACCCCTCCCCTGCCCCCTGGAGACCCCCCCAGGGACCTCTCCCCCACTTTAGGGACGCCCCCCCCATTTTAGGGACCCCTCCCCACCTTAAACACCCCCCCCAGACTCATTTAACCCTTTCTGACCCCCCTGACACCCCCCTAAATCCCCCTCCGAGGCACATAGGGACCCCCTGGGACCCCTCCCCTCCCCCTGGGGCCCCCCCAGGCCCCCTCCTCTGCCCCCTGGGGACCCCCCCCCGTGCCCCCCCCTCACCCAAGCACTCCCTGAGGGTGCTGTCGTAGTCGAAGCCCTGTTTGCAGTAACACTCGTAGCCGGGCTGCGTGTTCACACATTTCCCTTCTTTGCAGAGTTCCGACCCAAAAAGGTCACACTCGTCGATGTCTGAAACGGTGGGGGGGGGTCAGGGGGATGGGGACCCCCCCGAGGGACTGGGACCCCCCCCAAGGGACTGGGACCCCACCCCGGGGGACTGGGACCCCCTGCAAGGGACCTAGAGGGACCTCAAGGGACTGGGACCCCCCCCCAAAAGGACTTAAAGGGGTTGGGGACCCCCCCCCAAGGGACTGGGACCCCCCCCTCAAAGGATATAAACGGGTTGGGGACCCCCCCCCAAAGTAACTAGGACACCCCCAAAGCAACTGGGACCCCCCCCAAGGTACCTAAAGGGGATGGGGACCCCCAGGGGAGGCTCCAGGGGGGGTTCCCAGGGTTTTGGGGAGGGGTTGGGGGGGGTTTGGGTTGGGGGGGGGGGGTCTCACCTCGGTGGGTGGGGACCCCCAAATCGGGTCCGGGGGGGTCTGGGCTGAAGCCCCTCCCGTGGGGACAGAGAGCCAGGAATTCAGCTGGGGGGGTGACATGGGGGGTCAGGGACCCCCAAACCCCCCCTGGGGCCCCCTAGACCCCCCCAACCCCCCCTCCACATCACCCCAAGACTCCCAAAACCCCCCAAAACCCCCCCAAGACCCCCGTAGCCCCCACAAAACCCCCAAGACCCCTCCCCATCACCCCATAGCCCCCCCAAACCCCCCCCCAAAACCCCTCTAGGACCCCTCAACCCCCCTCCCCATCACCCCAAGAGCCCCCCAAAGCCCCCCCAAGACCCCCAAAACCCCCCAAACCTCCCCCAAAACTCCCCCAACCCCCCCCCCCAAGACCCTCAAGACCCCTCTAGGACCCCTCAAGCCCCCTCCCCATCACCCCAAGACCCCCCAAACCCCCCCCAAAACCCCCTCAAACTCCCCAAGCCCCCTCCCCCTCACAACAAATTCCCCCAAAACCCCCCAAGACCCCTCTAGGACCCCTCAAGCCCCCTCCCCATCACCCTAAGACCCCCCATAACCCCCTCAAGATCCCCCCAAGACCCCCAAAACCCCTCCCCATCACCCCAAGACCCCCCAAATCCCCCCCAAAACCCCTTCAAACCCCCCAAAACCCCTCCCCATCACCCCATAACCCCCCCCAAAACCCCCCCAGCCCCATTTCTTGGTGTTTTTTACCCGAGGAGGGGGGTGGGCAGGGGTAGAGCTCGCAGTGGTCCCCCCAGCCAGCGCCCAGGGAGCAGCAGCACTCCCCACGGGTGACGTTGGGGCTCAGCACCCACTGGCAGAACGTGGGCTCCTCCAGCCTCAGGTAACACTCCTTGCGGGGGGCGGGGGGCTGCAGGGCTGGGACCCCCCCCAAAAGGGGTCAGCACCCCCACCCAGGCATCCTGAGACACCCGAAATCCACACGAAAACGCCCAAAGCCCACCCAAAACCCACCCGAGACCCCCAAATCCCACCCAAAACCCCAAAATCCCCCCAAATTCCCCCAAGACCCCAAAACCCCCCCTTGAGACCCCCAAAACCAACCCTGAGACCCCCAAATCCCACCCAAAACCCCCAAATCCCCCCCTGAGACCCCCAAATCCCCCCCAATGCCCCCCAAAACCCCCAAATCCCCCCCAAATCCTACCTGAGACCCCCAACCCCCCCCAAAGACCCCAAATCCCCCCCTTAGACCCCCAAATCCGCCCCCAAAGACCCCAAATCCCTGCCCCCCAGACCCCTGGGACCCCCCCCCCCCAAATTTTGGGGGGACCCCCACCCTGGCACCCCCTTCCCTGGGGGTGGGGGGCGAATCCCGGGGGGCAGCGGCAGCTGAAGGAGCCCTCGAGGTTGGTGCAGGAGCCGTGGGGGGCACAGACCCCCCCATCCCGGGCACATTCGTCAACATCTGGGGGGGGCACAGCAGTGAGGACCCCCCCCCCCAAAAAAAACCCCCACCCTGGGACCCCAAAACCCCTCCAGAGACCCCCAGAATCCCCCCCAAAATCACAACCCCCCCCCAAAACCCACAACCCCCCCACTAGAGACCCCAAAATCTCCCCAACCCCCCCCCAAAAAATCCCAAATCCCACCTAGAGACCCCCAACCCCCCCCCCCCAAAATCCCAACCCCCCCCAGAGACCCCAATATCCCCAAAATCCCCCCCAAATCCTCAATGCCCCCCCCCCAAATCTACCAAATCCACCCCAGGGGGTTTTTGGGGGGTCGGGGGGGGGTGTACAGGGGGGTCAGGGGGTTCAGGGGAGGTCAGGGGGGGTTTTGGGAGGAGGGGTCAGGGTGGGTTTTTTGGGGGGGGGGTCGGGGTGTTTTTGGGGTACCCTGGCAGTGCTGTCCCTGTCTCAGGGGGGGCTTGGGGGGGGTGTACAGGGGGGTTAGGAGGGTCGCAGGGGGGTGTACAGGGGGGTCAGGGGGTTGAGGGGGGGGTCAGGATGGGTTTTTGGGGGGGTGGGGGTGTTTTTGGGGTACCCTGGCAGTGCCGTCCCTGTCTCAGGGTGTACCCCGGGCGGCAGCGGCACCGGAAGCTCCCGGGGGTGTTGATGCATTCGCCCCCCGGGCAGCGACCCCCCAGCTCGCACTCATCGATGTCTGCGGAGACCCCAGACCCATTGGGACCCCCCCGGACCCATAGAGACCCCCCCCAAACCCATAGATACCCATAGAGACCTCCCCAAACCCATAGAGACCCCCCCAGACCCATAGGAACCCATAGAGACACCCCCAGACCCATTAAGACCCCCCCAGACCCATAGGGACCCCCCCAGACCCATTAAGACCCCCCCAGACCCATAGGGACCCCCCCAGACCCATAGAAAGACCCCAGACCCATAGGACCCCCCCAAACCCTCCCACCTCAGACCCATAGGGACCCTCCCCAGACCCATAGAAACCCCCCCAGACCCATTAAGACCCCCCCAAACCCATAGGGACCCCCCCAAACCCATTGGGAGCCCCCAGACCCATTGGAACCCCCCCAGACCCCCCCCCCAGCCCTTTTGGACCCCCCCAGCCCTATTGGACCCCCCCCAACCCCCCTCATCAGCCCCATAGGGACCCCCCCAGCCCCTCCCCACACCTCTACATCTGGGGGGGTCCCCCGTGGGGCGCAGGCCGGGGGGGCACTGGTGGCACTGGAAGGAGCCGGGGGTGTTGAGGCAAAGGGACCCCCCCGGGCACTGCCCCCCCCCCTCACACTCGTTGACATCTGGGGACAAAGGGGGGGACAAAGGGGGGGACAATGGGGGCGTTGGGGGCATTGGGGGTCCCCATTGTGCCCCCCATTGTCCTCTAGAACACCCCCAGAACCCCCCCAAACCCGTCCAGAACCCCCCGGACCCCAACCCCCCCCCAAACCCATCCAGAACTGCCCCCCAGACCCGAACCCCTCCCAAGCCCCCCCCCAGGACCCCCCCAAACCCATTCAGAACCCCCCCGAACCCCAACCCCCCCCAACCCATCCAGAACCCCCCCTGGACCCGAACCTCCCCCAGAACCCCCCCAGAACCTCCCCCAACCCATCCAGAACCCTCCTGAACCTCAACCCCCCCCCCCCAAACCTCCCCAGAACCCCCCAGAATCCCCCCAGACCCCAACCTCCCCCCCCCCTGAGCCCCCCCAGAACCTCCCCAGGACCACCCCCCACCCCCTCCCGGTACTGGTACCAGTACAGTAGCGGCGCTGGGGGTCCCAGCGGTACCCGGGGTAGCAGAGGCAGCTGAACCCCCCCCCAGAACCCAGCACACACTCCCCGGCACCACAGAGGTTCCGGTCCAGTTTGCATTCATCTGTCTCTGGGGAGAGGAATGGTGGAGGGGGAGGGGGGGTTCGGTGGGTCCAGAGAGGGGGGGGAGGTTCTGGAGGATTCAGGGAGGTTCTGGATGGGTTCTGGGGGGGTTCTGGAAGGGTTCGGGGGGGGGGGGGGTGAGGGGTCTGGGGGGTTCTGGAGGAGTTTGGGGTCCGGGGAGGTTCTGGGGGGTTTATTTGGGGGGGGGTCCCTGGGGGGGTTTATTTGGGGGGGGTCCCTGGGGGTTTATTTGGGGGGGGTCCCTGGGGGTTTATTTGGGGGGGGTCCCTGGGGGTCTCTCTCTCACCTGTGACCTGGGTCGGGGCCATTTCCGCCGCCCCCCGAGTTTGGGTCTCGGGGGGGAGGAGCCAGAGCAGGGGGGGGGTGGGGCGGGCAACCAACTCTGGGGAAGTGGCCACCAAATGTCATTTCTGGCCCTCAGCCCCCCAGACCCCCCAAAACCCCCCTGAAATCCTCCCAGACCCCCCAAAACCCCCCCGAAACCCCCCCCAGACCCCCCAAAGCCCCCCCCAAATCCCAACCCCCCCAAATCCCCCCCCAAATCCCCCCAAATTGTCCCCACCCCCCCCCCAAATTGTGTCCCCCCCTTTTTACCGGGGTACGGGGGGGGGGCACTGCTCGGGGGGGGGTCCGGGGGGGTCTCCGGGCGAGTCCAAACAGCCGGGACCTGGGGAGGGGGGGGAGGAAAAGGGGGAGGGGGGGGCACGATGTCCCCACCCCCCCAAAATGTCCCCAAATCCCCCCAAAATGTCCCCAAATCCCCCCCAAAATTGCCCCCCCCCCCCCAAACTCACCACTGCCGGGGGGGTCTCAGCTGTGGGAGAAAAGGGGGGGGGGGGATGGGGTGAGACCCCCAGAACTTTGGGGGGGGGGGTTGTGATTTTTGGGGTGTTTTGTGACCCACCTGGAGGGTGCGGGGGGGGAGGGGGGGGGTGCTGAGGTTTTGGGGTGTTGTGGGGGTGTTGTGGGGGGGGTGGGGGTGTTGGGGTCATTCCCCCAGGACCCCCTCTCTGGGGTGCAGCTGGAGGGTGAAGTCCCGCTCCCCCTGGATGGTCAGGGTCTGGTGGGAGGTCAGGACGTGGTACCCCTTCCCCGCGGGACAAATGGCTTTAAAGGCGGCTGGGGGGGGGAAAAAGGGGGGGGTCAGAACCCCCCCGAACCCCAAAAAACCCCCCCGGACCCCCCCAAAAAAACCCCGAACCCCAAAACCCCCCCGAGACCCCAGGAGGACCCCACAGACCCCCTACGAACCCCCCTGGACAAATGGGTTGGAGGTCTCTGGGTGGGGGGTTTGACCCCCCCAGACCCCAAACCCCCCCCGGACCCCCCAAATAAACCCCGAACCCCAAAACCCCCCCAGAACCTCCCCCAGAACCACCCAAACCTCCCCCCAGGGCCCCAAAACCCCCTTTCACCCCCCCCTGCCCCATTTAACCCCCCCCGAACCCCTTTTCCCCCCCGAGCCCCCCCAGAACCCAACCAGAACCACCCGAACCCCCCCCAGGACCCCCCCCAACCCCAACCCCCATCCCAGAACTCCCCCCGAACCCCCCCCAGAACCCCCCGAGGACCCCCCAAACCCCCCAGAACCCCCCCAGAACCACCCAACCCCCAGAATCCACCCCAACCCCATTTCCCCCTGATTTTCCCCCAACCCCCAGAACCAATCCAGAACCCCCCCAGGACCCCAAGAAGTCCCCCAAACCCCTTTTCCCCCCCCCGAACCCAACCAGAACCACCCGAACCCCCCCCAGGACCCCCCCCCAACCCCCTTTCTCCCCCCCCCAGCCCCATTTAACCCCCCTCAAACCCCTCCCGGGACCCCCCCGGTTCCGGTACCGGTTCCGTCGGGGGGGCAGCGCTGGCAGCCCCCCCCCCAGGCTTTGCCCACGCTGCAGCAGCAGGTCTGGCGGGTCAGGGGGGTGGGCAGGGGGTGCTGGCACTGACCCCCCCCCCCCACCAGCCGGAAGCAGAGACCCCGCTCCTCCCCCTTCTCCTCTGGTTTTGGGGGGGTTGGGGGTTTTTTTTTTGGGGGGGGGGCACAAAAAAAAAATAAAATAGGGGAGAGGGAGAGGGGGGGTCAGCCAAAAATACCCCAATCCCCCCCTGGGCTCCCCCCAAAACCTCAAGACCCCCCCCAAAATAAACCCCAACCCCCCAGACCCCCAAAACCCCCCCAAAAAAACCCAAATCCCCCCCCAAGAAAGCCCCAAAACCCCCAGACCCCCAACCCCCCCCCCCAAAGAGCCCCAAGTCCCCCCCAGAGCCCCCCAAAAAACCCTCAAACCCCCCCGAAAAAATCCCACCCCCCCCCCCAGCATCCCAAAAAACCCAAATCCCCCTCTGGGCCCCCCCCAAACCCCCCCCAAAAAGCCCCCCAAATCCCCCCCCCAAAAATACCCCAACCCCTCCCTGAGCCCCCCCAGACCCCCAAACCCCCAAAACCCCAACCCCCAAAAAAAACCCCAAACCCCCAGCCCCCCCAAAAAAACCCCTAAATCCCCCCCAGACCCCCAGATCCCCCCCAGCCCCCCCCTACGTGTGCAGTGGGGCCGGGGGGGGGGTTGGGGTCCCGCTCCGTGTCCCCCCCCCCCACAGTTGCAGCGGAAGCTCCCGGGGGTGTTGAGGCACTCGTGGGGACACAGCCCACGCAGGGAGCACTCGTTGATGTCTGGGGCACGAGGGGACACGAGGGACACGCGTGTGACACACGAGGGACACGCGTGTGACACACGAGGGACACGCGTGACGCGTGTGTAACACCAGACGTGACACACGAGGTGCGTGAGGGACACACGTGTGGCACACGGGACACGTGCGTGACAGACGACACGGGTGTGACACGGGGGTGACACGCGCACGGCACGCGTGTGACACACACGTGATGCGCGTGGCACAGGTGTGGTGTGTTTGTGGCACACGTGTGACATACACGACGCACATGAGACGTTCCACACATGCGGCACACGTATGGTGACACGCATATGGCACACGCGTGACACACCCGTGACACGAGACACGTGTGACGTGCTTATAACACGCGTGTGGCACACGCATGACACACACGACTCATGTATGATGCACCAGTGACACACGACACACATGACATGCTTGTGACACACACACGTGTTTGACACGCCAATGACACGCGGCACACACGTGACACACACGTGACACACTCGTGACACACTCGTGACACACTCGTGACACACACGTGACACACGTGGCACACTCGTGACACACTCGTGACACACTCGTGACACACACGTGACACACTCGTGACACAGTCACACTCGTGACACCGTGACACACTCGTGACACACGTGGGACTCGTGACACACTCGTGCCCCCCGTGCCCCCCGTGCACTCACCCAGGCAGTGGGTGCTGTTCAGCCGTTTGTAGCCCTGGGGGCAGTCGCCGCCGCCGCCCCCCCCCGGAGCCCCCCCCCCCGATTTCTGCCCCCCGGGGGCTGCGAGAGAAACAACAAAAAAAAAAGGGGGGGTCCTGAGGGGGGGGAGGGGTCCTGGGGGGTCCAAGGGGGTTGGGGGGGGTTCAGGGGGTCCTGGGGTGGTCCCAGGGGGGTCCAAGGGGTTGGGGGGGGGTTCAGGGGGTCCTGGGGGGGTCGGGGGGGGTCTGGGCCGGGGGGGTTCAAGGGGTTGGGGGGGGTTCAGGGGGTCCTGGAGGGTTCCGAGGGGTTCAGGGGGGACTTAGGGGGGGTCCAAGGGGTTGGGGGGGGTTCAGGGGTCCAGGGGAGTTCAGGGGGTCCTGGGGGGTTCCGGGAAGTTCAGGGGGGGCTTAGAGGGGGTCCAAGGGGTTTGGGGGGGGGGTTCAGGGGGTTCTGGGGGGGTCCCAGAGAGTTCAGGGGGCCCCAATGGTTTCAGGGAGGGGGCTTCAGGGGTCCCAGGGGGTTTTAGGGGGGGTCCCGGGGGGTTCAGGGTTTGGGAGGGTCCCGGGGGGTCCCGGGGGGGTCCCCAGCCCCCCCTCACCCATGAGTTGGGGACATTTGTGGCACTTGCTCTGTCCCCAGGCTGTCCCCACGCTCCCGCAGCATTCCTCCTGGGGGGTCAGCCCGGGCAGGGGGTGCGACCCACACTTGGGGGGGGTCAGGGGGTCAGGGACCCCCCTCAGACCCCCCAAAATCCCCCAGACCCCCCCGCCACCCCCAAATTCCCTCCAAGACCCCCCAAAACCCCCCAGGACCTCCCCAAATCCCCCAAGACCCCCAGATCCCCCCCAGGACCCCCAAACCCCCCCCCCTCCCTGGGCACCCCAGGACATGGGACCCCCCTGTGTCCCCCCCCCAAACCTCCCAGGACCCCCTCAAAACACCCCCAAATCCCCCCAACCCCCCCCCAATTCCCCCAGATCTCCCCTCCCCCAAATCCCCCCAAGGATCCCCCCTTTGCCCCCCCCCCCCAAACTCCCCCCCAAGACCCCCACCCACCCCCAAACCTCACCGAGTTTTTGGGGAGGGTCTCCTGGAAGCAGCGTCCCAGGGGTTTGTGGGTGGGGGGTCTGGGGGGGGGGGCGGGGGCTGCGCCGGGTGGGCCAGGAGGACCCCAGGACCCCTCGGGGGGGCGGTCCCATCTTGGGGGGGGGGCAGGTTTGGGGGGGGGGGCCGGGGGTCCAAGCGATGAACTTGAACCGAAGCCTCCGGGGGGTGATGGACCCGGACGTTCACCAGGGGGGGGGGCACCTGGGCTGGGGGGGGGAAAGGGGCACCCCAAAACTGTGAGACCCCCCCACACATCACCATCGGACCCCCAGGACCCCCCATGGGCCCCCCAAGACCCCCGGACACCCCCAACCCCCCCCATGGGACCCCTAAACCCCCCCCACATGGAGCCCAACCTGGACTCCCCCCCCCAAAACCCCTAAACCCCCCCATGGGCCCCCCCCCCAAAACCCTGCGACCCCCCCTCATGGGACCCCCCCCGATGGGACACCCCCCCCAAAACCCTGCGACCCCCCCATGGGTGTCCCTCTCCGAGACCCCCCCCCCATGGGACCCTCCCCCCGCCCCCGAACTCCCCCCCCATGGGACCCCCCCCCTCCCGAAGCCCCCCCCCCAAATACCTTCATCCGCGTGTGACCCCAGGGGCACCACGAAGGTGGCGTGGCTCAGGTGGGGTCTCGAGGGAGTTTTTTTTTAGGGGTCCCCCCTCCCCCTCCCGCCCCCCATTTCCATCCGCGATGACTTGCAGGGCGTAGACGGCGATTTGGGGCGTTGGGGCGGCGGGAGTGGTGGTGGGGTTGTGGTGGTGGGAGATCCCCCGCCCCCGGTTTTTTGGCGCCCCCCCCCCAAAATAGGGACCTGGCAGAAGCGTCCGGTGAAGGTGGGGGGGCAGAGGCAGTGGGAGCGGGAGGTGCAGAGCCCCCCGTTCATACAGGGGAGGGGGCACACCACTGGGGGGGGGGCAAAAACAAATGGGGGGGGGTCAGGGGAGAGACCCCAGACCCCAAAGAATCCCCTGAGACCCCCCCGAACCCCAAATTCCCCCCCCCAGACCCAAAGCGCCCCCAAGACCCCTCCCCAAATCAGCCCCGAGCGGGACGGGGAGAGGGAGGGGGGGGGGGTCAGGGGAGACCCCCGCCCCAAAATAACCCCCAGTGAAACCCGATCGATATCGCGATATCAATCGCCACCGCTTCGCTCAGGGAAAGCGCCGCCCTCCCCCAGCCCCTAAACGCGCTCTCGATAAGTCGCGATTAAAGTCGCGATAAGTCGCGATAATCGCGATGCTGGGGGGAAACACACCCCTTGGGGGGGAGGGGGCAGGGGGGGGGTTGTGGCCTGAGTGCCCCCTCCCCCCCCCCCCTTCCCTCCCTTCCCTCCCCGCCTTTCTCTCCTTCCCCACCCCATCTTCCCCGCCACCCTCGATAAGTCGCGATATGTCGCGATAACAGGGAGCGGGGGGGTCTCTCTCACCGACACGGAAGCCGGGTCCCGTGAGGGTATCGCCGGCTTGGCCGTTCTCGCCGATCAGCGTCATGTTGCTGCCGGGCTGGCAGCTATCGCGACAGAAACCCTTCAGGCAGGTCCGGCGACAGATCAGAGGGGCGAAGACCACCTTGAAGCGCTCGCGAGCCGCCGCCCCCACCCCCAAAATCCCCCCTCCCAACCCCCCCACCACCCACAGCACCACCCCGACCCCCACCCACCCCCCCATCGCCCCCTCCCCCCTCCCGATATCGCGATAGCGCCTGGCGATATGGCCCCTGGGTTAGGGGGGAGGATGTCGGATTTTTGGGGGGGGTTTTTTGGTGTTTTTTTTTGGGGGCGGGGGCGGCTGCGTCCCCCCCCTCCTCTTTCCCGTCTCGCTCCCCCTCCCCCGTGCCTCAGTTTCCCCCAAAATGCCCCAAAATCCCGAAGTTTCTGGGGTCCCTCCCGCGCGCTCCCGGGTCCCTCCCGGCGGGGGGGGGTGGGGGGGGTGGGGGGGCGGACCCCTGGGTCCCCTCCAAGAATTTGGGGAGGGGGGGGGGAAGAAAGGGAGGGGGGGGGGAAACCCGTGCCTCAGTTTCCCTCCCCCCGAGCTCCTCGGTGACCCCCAAAAAAGGGGAAAAAAGGGGGGGGGGGATTTGGGGAGGGGGCTGTGACGTCATCAAGGGAGTTTATTTGGGGAAAAAAATCCGAAAAAAAAAAAAAAAAAAAAAGGGGTGGGGGGAGCGGCGGGACTTCCGGTGTGGGCGGGGCCTCGGGGTGTGGTTTATTCGCTGGTTTCCCGCCATTTGGAAGCGGCCACTTCCGGTTGGGCTGCAGCCAATGGGGATGCCACTTCTGGGTTAGGCCACACCCCCCCCCCGGCCACACCCAATAAACCCCATGCGGAAACTGGGAGTGAACTGGGAGTGAACTGGGAGGGACTGGGAGTGAACTGGGAGGGAACTGGCAGGGACTGGGAGGGAACTGGCAGGGACTGGGAATGAACTGGGAGGGACTGGAATGAACTGGGAGGGACTGGGAGTGAACTGGGAGGGAACTGGCAGGGACTGGGAATGAACTGGGAGGGACTGGGAGTGAACTGGGAGGGACTGGAATGAACTGGGAGGGACTGGGAATGAACTGGGAGGGACTGGAATGAACTGGGAGGGACTGGGAATGAACTGGGAGGGACTGGGAGTGAACTGGAATAAACTGGGAATGAACTGGGACTGGGAACGGACTGGGGGGAACTGGGGAGCAATGAGAGCGAACTGGGAGCGAACTGGGGGGCACTGGGAATGAACTGGGAGGCACAGGAAATGAACTGGGAGGGACTGGGGGGCACTGGGCGGAACTGGGGGGGTTTCCTGCTCCCCACAAACCGCAGCCCCTCCCCCCTCTTCGCCCCCAAATTCCGCCCCCCCCTCCCCCCCCTCCCATTCTTCGGGCACCGCTGCAGGTGAGGGACCCCCCAGACCCCCCCCCAGTGCTCCCAGTTCCTTGGGACACCCCCCTCCCAGTGCTCCCAGTTCCCCAGGGCACCCCCTCCCAGTGCTCCCAGTAACCCCCCCTCCCACTGCTCCCAGTTCCCCAGGGCACCCCCCTCCCACTGCTCCCAGTAACCCCATCCCAGTGCTCCCAGTTCCCCAGGGCACCCCCTCCCAGTGCTCCCAGTAACCCCATCCCAGTGCTCCCAGTAACCCCCCTCCCACTGCTCCCAGTTCCCCAGGGCACCCCCCTCCCACTGCTCCCAGTTCCCCAGGGCACCCCCCTCCCACTGCTCCCAGTAACCCCATCCCAGTAACCCCCCTCCCACTGCTCCCAGTTCCCCAGGGCACCCCCCTCCCACTGCTCCCAGTAACCCCATCCCAGTGCTCCCAGTAACCCCCCTCCCACTGCTCCCAGTTCCCCAGGGCACCCCCCTCCCACTGCTCCCAGTAACCCCCCTCCCACTGCTCCCAGTTCCCCAGGGCACCCCCCTCCCACTGCTCCCAGTAACCCCCCTCCCAGTGCTCCCAGTTCCCCCGGGTACCCTCATCCCAGTATCCCCACCCCCAGTCCCTCTCAATTCACTCCCAGTCCCTCCCAGTTCATTCCCAGTCCTTCCCAGTCCCCCCTATTCACTCCCAGCCCCCTCCAGTCCTTCCCAGTCCCTTCCCAGTCTCCCCAGTCCATTCCCAGTTCTCCCAGTTCACTCCCAGTCCCTCCCAGTACTTCCCAGTCCATTCCCAGTCCCCCCAGTCCATTCCCAGTCCTCCCAGTTCACTCCCAGTCCACCCCAGTTCATTCCCAGTTCACTCCCAGTCCCCCCCAAGTCCCCTCCTAACCCCCCCTCTCCATTCCCAGTCCCTCCCAGTCCGGAACTGGGCTGGGGGGGGGGGTCAGGAAGCGAATCCCTATCGGGGTTCACAGACCCGGGAGGGGGGGGCGGAAATTTTGGGGTTCGGGGGCCCCCCAACCCCCCCCCCCCTTTAACAAACCCCCCAAATTACGGCCCCCACCCCTTTATTTTTGGGGGGGGGGGTGTGGGGGTCAAACCCCCCCCGACCCCTGACCCCCCCCCCCCCACATTGAAGGTTTTGGGGGTCCCACCATGAGCCCCCCCCTGGACCTGGAGGGGGGGCCCAGCCTGGAGGAGCTGATGTGGGGCTGCATCCGGGCATTCGGTGCGGGGGGGCCTTTGGGGGGGGGGGTCCCGGGGGGTTTTGGGGTCCTGTGAAATTTGGGGGTCCCGGGGTCCCAAGGGGTTATGGGGAGATTTGGGGGTTCCGGGGGGGTTTTGGGGGTCCTGGGGGGGTCCGGGGGTGATTTGGGGATTCTCGGGGGGGGGTTGGGGGTCCCAGGGGGGGGTTGGGGGTTCTGGGGGGGTCTTAGGGGGTTTGGGGGTCCTGGGGGGGGATTATGGGGCAATTTGGGGGTCTCCGGGGGGGATTTATGGTCCCGGGGAATTTTGGGGGTTCTAGGGGGGGTTTGAGGGTTCTGGGGGGGTCTTGGGGGAGTTTTGGGGGTCCGGGGGGGGGGTTTGGGGGTCCCGGGGGGATTTGGGGGTCCCGGGGGGGGATTTTGTGGGTTCTGGGGGAGGGTCCCGGGGTGGGGGCTTCCCCTGGGGTCTTTTATTTAGGGGTGGGGGGGTGGTGGGAATTTGGGGGTGTGACCCCCCCCCCCTCATTTCAGATGGGGAGGGGAAGGTTCGGGACCCCCACCGGGTCCGGTTCTTTCTGATGCTGCAGCCCTGGTACCAACCCCCGACCCAATTGCTCCAGAACCTCCGGAACATATCCACCCCAACAACCCCCCCAAAAAAATCCCCCACAAGAACCCCCAAATTCCCTCCCGGGAACCCCAAAATCCCCCTCGGACCCCCAGTACCGAACCCCCGGTACCAGACATAGCTCAAAGCCCCCCCCCAAATAAACCCCGGAACCCCCACCCCCAAATCCCCCCCCGGAACCCCCAAATCCCCCCCAGAACCCCAAATCCCCCCCTCGGGACCCGAAATCCCCCCCAGAACCCCCAAATCCCTCTTGGAACCGAACATCCCCCAGAACCCCAAACCCCGCGAACCCCCAAATCCCCCCCTCGGGACCCCAAATCCCCCCCCCCCAAAATTCCTTGACCCCCCCCCCACAGCGGAGAATTCGGGGGGCTCAGCCGAGGGTCGCACCCTGCGCCTCCAAATCAGTCACCTCGTCAGGTCAGAGACCCCCCCGGGACCCCAAAACCCCCCCGGGACCCCAAATCCCCCCCCGGGACCCCTATGGGGACCCCAAATCCCCCCCCCGGGACCCCTTCTGACCCCCCCCTTCCCCCCCCCTCAGATACTGGGTCCGCGCCTTCCCCTCGGAGCTCCAGGGGGACCCCGAAACTCTGGGGGGGCTCCGGGCGCTGGGGGAAACCTTGGGGGGGGACCCCGAGACCCCCCCAATCCCACTGGAGATGCTGTGAGAGACTGGGAGGGACTGAGGGGCACTGGGAGGGACTGGGAGGCACTGGGAGAGAAACAGGGGGGACTGGGAGGGACTGGGAAGGACTGGGGGGGGGAGCAGGGGGGACTGGGAGGGACTGGGGGGCACTGGGAGAGAAACAGGGGGGACTGGGAGGGACTGGGAAGGATTGGGAAGGACTGGGGGGCACTGGAAGGGACTGGGGGGCACTGGAAGGGACTGGGAGGCACTGGGAAGAACTGGGAGAGAAACGGGGGACTGGGAGAGACTGGGAAGGACTGGGAGAGAAACAGGGGGGACTGGGGGGTAATGGGAGGGACTGGGGGGCACTGGGAGGAACTGGGAGCGAAACAGGGGGTACTGGGAGGCACTGGGAAGGACTGGGGGGCACTGGGAGGGACTGGGATGGATTGGGATGTGACTGGGAGCACTGGGAGGGGAATTCGGGGCACTGGGGGGTACTGGGAGGGCACTGGGGGGGGAAGAGGGGAAACTGGGGGGCACTGGGAGGGACTGGAGAAGGTTGGGGGGAGGGCACGGAGATCTGGGGGGGCTCCCCCCCAATTTCCTGCACCCCCTCCTCTTTTTAGGGCCCCCCCGGGGGGTGAGGATGACGATGATGAAGATGAAGAAATGGGGGGGGGTCCCGAGGGGGGGGAGGGGTCCGAAGGGGGGGAGGGGTCCGAGGGGGCTCCCCCCACCCCCCCGCACCCCAAACCTTCGCTGCTTCTGGAGCATTTGGGGGGGGGGTCCCTGGCCCTGCTCCTCACCCACCTGGAGCACCGCGTCTGCTCCCGCCTCAGGGTGAGACCCCCCCCCAAAAAAACAACCCAAAAACCCCGACCCCCACCCCAAAAAACACCTCCGGACCCCCCCCCCCAACCCCAAATCCCCCCCCGGGACCCCCAAATCCCCCCGGGATTCCCCCCCCAATCATTCCCTGCCCCCCCCCAATCATTCCCTGCCCCCCCCCGAGATTTCTCCCGCCCCCCCCGACGCCCCCTCCCCATTTCTCTCCCCCCCCCCTGACGCCCCCTCCCCATTATTTCCCCCCCCCCAGCCCCCCCATTATCGCCTCTTCGCCCGCCGGGGGGGCCCTGGGGGGATCCCCCCCCTCCAGTTTCTCGTCTCCCACTCGAACCGGGTCTCCCGCTGGGTCCAACTCCTGGTTCTGAGCCCCCGAACCGCCCCACAACGGGCCCGGAACCTCCAGAACCTCCTGCGGGTGGCAGAGGTGAGCCTGGACCGGACCGAACCGAACCGGATCGAAACCGATCGAAATCGATCGGAACTGAACCGGAACGGATCGGAACGGATCGGAACGGATCGGAACCGAACCGGGTCGGAACTGAACCGGATCGAAACCGATCGGAACCGAACCGAACCGAATCGGACTAATCCCTCAAGACCCCCGAACCTCCCCTTAACCCCCCCAGGACCCCTTTAACCCCCCCAGTTTCTTTGCCCCCCCCCCAGGCGCTGCTGCAGCTCCGCAATTTCCAGTCGCTGCTTTCGGTCCTGGGGGGGCTCAGCCACGGGTCCGTCCAGCGCCTGAGCCGAACCCTGAGCCTCCTGCCCCCCCCCTGCACACAGGTTTAGTGGGGGGGGGCCTGGAGGGGGGGGCTCAAGGGGTTAAAAGGTTTTGGGGGGGGTTAAAAGGTTCTTTTTGGGGGGGTTCAAGGGGTCCCGGGGGGGCTAAAAGCTTTTTGGGGGGGTTCAGGGGGTCCTGGGTGGGTCCCGGAGTGGGTGGGGGGGTGTAATGGGTGCTGGGGGGCTCCTGGAGGGGATTAATTAATTTCCCATTAACCCCCCCATTTCTTCTCCATTTTTTTCCCTCCCTGAATTCCCCCCCCCCCACAATTTTTCCCCCTCATTTTTTGCCCCCCCCCCAAATTTTTTTCCCCAATTTCCCCCCCCCTAATTTTTCCTCGAAATATTTTGCCCCCCCCAATTTTTTGCCCTCAATTTTTCCCCCCCCCCAATTTCATCCCCCCCAATTCCCCCCCCCAAAACTTCCCCCCCCCCAGCTTTGGGGTCACCTCTCGGAGGTTTTTGACTCGCGGGGCAATTACCGGCGGTACCGGGAGCTTTTTTCGGGGGGGGGTTGCCCCAACTTTTCGGGGGGGGGGGCAGGGGGCTTCCAGCTGCCCGCCCTGGGGGTCCACCTGAAGGATTTGGTGGCTTTGGAAGAAATCCTCCCGGATTGGGGGGGGCCCGGACGCCCCCACCCCCAAAAACTCCGACAACGCTTTGAGATCCTGGGGGGGCTCCCAGGGATGGGGGGGGGCGACCCAGGACCCCCCGGAGACCCCCCCCCAAAACACCTCCTGCAGCTCCTCAAGGTCAGAAACACCTCTCAGACCCCCCCCCAAAATTTCCCCCCCCCCCCCAAAAAAAAAAAACCCTCAGCCCCCCCTCTGACCTCTCCCCCCCCCCAAAAAGGTCTCCCTGGAATTGGGGGGGGTCCCCGAGTCGCAGCTTTACCACCTCTCCCTGCAGAGAGAGCCCCGGGGGGGCCCCCCCGTGAGAATTTGGGGAAGGGGCTTTAATTTGGGGAGGGGTCTTAAAGAGGGGGGGGGGTTTAATTTGGGGGGGTCTGGAAGGGGGGGAGGAGTCTGGGGGGCCCTTAATTTGGGGGGGGGGTCTGGAAGGGGGGGGCTTAATTTGGGGAGGGTCTTAAAGGGGGGGGGAGGTCTGGGGGGTCCCTAATTTGGGGGGGGGTCTGGAAAGGGGGGTTAAATTTGGGGGGGGTCTGGAAGGGGGGGAGGAGTCTGGGGGGCCCTTTATTTGGGGGGGGGTCTGGAAGGGGGGGTTTAATTTGGGGAGGGTCTTAAAGGGGGGGGGGATTAATTTGGGGGGGGTCTGGAAGGGGCAGGGTTTAATTTGGGGGGGTCTGCCCCCTCCCCCCTCTCCCCCCCCCTCAAAAGGTGAAGACCCCTCCCCTGCAGCCCCTCCCCCCCAACCCCATGGGGGGGTGGGAGGACCCCGAGCCCCCCCCCCCCAACCCTGAGGTGCTGAGGGCACGGATGGAGAGGATGGTGGAGGTGGGGGGGGTACTGGGAGGGACTGGGAGGGACGGGAGCTGAACTGGGAGGGATTGGGAGGGAACTGGGTGGGGCTGGGAGGGACTGGGAGTGACTGGGAGGGAACTGGGAAGGGCTGGAAGGGACTGGGTGGGGCTGGGAGAAAACTGTGTGGGACTGGAAGGGACTGGGAGGGACTGGGAAATGACTGGAAGTTACTGGGAGGGGACTGGGAGAAAACTGGGTGGGGCTGGGAGTGACTGGGAGTGAACTGAGAGGGACTGGGAGCACTGGGAGGGACTGGGAATGGACTGGGAGAAAACTGGGTAGGACAGGGAGAGAACTGGGAGCACTGGGAGGGACTGGGAATGGACTGGGAGGGGCTGGGAGGGAACTGGGAGGGTGGGGGTGTGTCCCTGTCCGTGACGTCACAGTGACGTCACGGGGCAGTCGCTGTTCCGTCACTATGACGTCGACGGGGACGGGCGGATCTCGCGGGAGGAATTTGGGTTAATTCGGGGAAATTTCCCCCCCCCGGAGCTTTTCGGGGAGTTGGACACGGACGGGTGCGACCCCCCCCCAAAAAAACCACCCCCGGATCCCCCCCCCAAACCACCCCCCCCACCCTGGAACCCCCGGGACCCTCTGACCCCCCCTCAATTCCCTGACCACCCCCGATTCCATGGAACCCCCCCCAGTTCCCCTTCCTGACCCCCCAGGACCCCCGGACCCCCCCAATTCCCTTCCCCCCCCCTCATCTCCCCCCCTCAATTCCCTTTCCTGACCCCCCCGGGACCCCCCCCAATTCCCTGACCCCCCCGGTTCCCCTTCCTGACCCCCCCGGGACCCCCGGACCCCCCCATTTCCATGACCCCCCCCCCAATTCCCCTTCCTGACCCCCCAGGACCCCAGACCCCCCCCAATTTCCTGCCCCCCCCCCTCATCTCCCCCCCCCAATTCCCTTTCCTGACCCCCCCGAGCCCCCCCCCCAAATTCACAGCCCCCCCCCCCCAGGGACGGGACCCTCACCCAGGCCGAGCTCCTCTCCTATTTCCTGCGCTGCAGCCAAAGGGGGGGGGACCCCCCCAAACCCCCCCCCCACAATTTCCAGGAGACCCCCCCCTGCGCCCCTCCACCTGCGCCCACTGCGGGGGAATGGTGAGGACCCCCCCAAACCCCCCCAATTCTCCCCAAATCCCCCCCCCTCACCCCCTTTTTCTCTCCCTCCCCCCCCCAGATTTTGGGGCTCCTCAAGCGGGGGCTGCGCTGCCACGGTGAGGGGGGGGCTGGCTGGGGGGGTTTGGGGGTTCGGGGGGGATTTGGGGGTGCCGGGGGGATCTGGGGAGGTTCCAGGGGGGTTTGGGGGTGCCGGAGGGGTCTCCAGGGGGTGGTTTCGGGGGGGTTTGGAGGATCCGGGGGGGTCTCGGGGGATTTGGGGGTTCCGGGGGGGCCTCGGGGGGATTTGGGGGTTCCGGGGGGGCCTCAGGGGGGGATTTGGGGGTTCTGGGGAGGTTCCAGGGGGATTTGGGGGTTCCAGGGGGGTCCTGGGGGTATTTGGGGGTTCCGGGGGGGTCCAGGGAGGGGTTTGGAGGATCCGAGGGGGTCTTGGGGAGGTTCTAGGGGGATTTGGGGGCTCCGGGGGGGTCTCCAGGGGGGGGCTTCGGGGGGGGTTGAAGGATCCGGGGGGGGATTTGGGGGTTCCAGGGGTGATTGGGGGTGACCCCCCCCTCATTTTCACCCCCTCCTCCAGACTGTGGGCTCCGCTGTCACTGGGGGTGTCGGGGTCACCTCCCCCAGTGTCGCCCCCCCCCAAAAAAAAGCGTCGCAGACCCCCGAGACCCCCCCCCCAAGGACGAGGAGGAGGGGGGGGCCTTCGACACCCACCTGTAGCCCCCCCCCCTTTTTAAAATTTTTTTTGGGTGGGGAGGGTCCCTGTTTTTTTTTTGGGGGGGGGGTCGAGGGAATAAAGTCCCTGGTGGGGTCTCTGTGGGCTCCTGGTTGGAATTCGGGGGGTCCCGGGGGGGTCTCGGGGGGGTCCTGAGGGGGTCCCGGGGGGTTTGGGGGGGGGTCCCCCAGGAAGAGTCGGAGCCTCCGTACGAAGTATAGAACAGTGTAATTCCTCTGCGCGCGGCGGGGGGGGGGGAATTTGGGGAGGGGGCTCGGGGAAAGGGGGGGGGGGGGCTCGGAGACCCCCGAATTTTTGGGTGGGGGGTCTGGGGGGGGGGGGGCACGAGGACCCCATCGCGGCGCTTTCGAAATTAAAAACTTTGAACCCAAAATAAAACCCGCGGGGGGGCGGTAAAAAAAAAAAAAAAGGGGGGGGGGGATACGAGGGGGGGGGTCCCCCCCAAACCTTCCCCCCCCTCCTCCTCCCGAACCCCCCCTTTTTTTGGGGAGGGGGCACTCACAGAGGTGTCACCCGGCTGGGGGGTGGCGATATCGCCCTGGGGGTGACGATAGCGGTGTCACCCTGGGGGTAGGGGGTGAGTGTGACCGAGGGGGGGTGACAATGTCGCCCGGGGAGCGAACTATCGCCGGGCAAGTGGCGATATCGCTGCAGGAAATGACGATATCGCCGGAGGAAGTGACGATACCGCCGGGGGAAATGGCGATATGGCCGGGGAATTGGCGATATGGCCGGGGAAATGGCGATATCGCCGGGGAAATGGCGATAGCGGTGCCACCCTGGGGAGGAGGAGGTAACTGTCACCGCGGGAGGGGACGATGTCGCCTGGTGAGCGAACTATCGCCGCGGGGGTGACGATATCACCGAGGGGGAGGGCGTTGTCGCCCTGAGGGTGACAATATCGCCGCGGGGGAGAGGTCCCGGCGCGGGTGTCACCCTGGGGAGGTGGCGATATCACCCGGAGAGATGACGATATCGTCCTGGAGGGTGACGATATCACCGCGGCAGAGGCAATGTCGCCTTTCGGGTGACGATATCAGCGCGGGGGGGGGGGGGGGTCAGTATCGCCTTTCGGGTGGCGATATCGCCCTGTGAGGTGACGATATCGACGCGGGGAGGGCCAGTATCGCCTTTTGGGTGACGATATCGCGTTTCAGGTGGCGATATCGCCCTGTGGGGTGACGATATCGACGCGGGGGGGGTCAGTATCGCCTTTTGGGTAACGATATCGCCTTTCGGGTGACGATATCGCCCTGTGGGGGGAATCCCGACGCCGCTGCCGTCACCCTGGGGCGATTTCAAGGCTGGGGGGGGAGGACTCGGACATCCCGCGGGGGTGGGGGGGTAAGGAAGGGGGTGGGGGGTGGTCTCTGGTGGGGGGGTCCCCCCCCCTTTTCCTTTCAGACATAATACTCTTTGTCCTTGTTCCGTCGCGACTTGCCGGGGGCTTTGGGTGGGGGGGGGGCGGTGCCCTTCTCCTTGAGGTGGTGGTGGGGGGGTGGTGGGGGGGGGGGGTGGTGGGAAGCGGCGGCGCTGGCGGTGGTCGCGGCGGTGGCGGGGGGTGTGTCGCCGCCCGCTCCCCCCCCGTAATGTCGCGACTGGTCGTCGTCGCGGTTGCGATACTTGTACATGGCGTAGAGGAGGATGAGGATGCAGAGCGCGGCGGCCGCCACGATCCCCACAACCATCCCCGTGGTGCCCCCCGCTTCCCGCACCACCTCCACGGCTCCTGGGGGGGGGCGGCGGCTGTTGGGGGGGGGACAGCAGCGTCGGGGGTGGCACCCGCGGTGTCCCCGCCCCCCGTCCCCGCCCCCCCGAAATTCCCTTTTTCCCCCCCAAAATGACTCCCCCCCCCCCCCCTCCTTCCCTCGGGTGCCGCTCGCCCGCCGGCAACAACCCGGGGGGGGGGGCGGCGAGGACGGTGGGGAGGGTGGCGACCACCCCCCCACCCATCCCCCCACCCCCCCCCCCCGCGGGGGTCACGCGGTGGTCGCGCCCCCCCCCACCCCTTGTCCCCCCTCCCCCCCCGAAGTCTTCGTCGTCGTCGCCGTCGTCGTCGTCGCCCAGATTTGGGTCTGGGGTCTCCCCCGAGGCGAACCCCGAGGGGTCCTCGCAGTCGGGGCCGCAGGAGGAAGGGCGGGGGGGGGAGGAGGAGGAGAAGGGGGGGTGGGGGGAGCCCCCCCCCAGACCTCCCCCCCGAATTTGGGGAGGGGGCGCCGGGGACAGCGGAGCCGCGGGGAGAACCAGTTCGGAGCCTGCGGGGAAAAAGAAAGGGGGGGGGGGGGGGGGGAGAAAGAAAGGGAGTCAGACCCGTCGCGAGACCCGACCCCCGACCCCCGCCGTGGATCGAACCTCGCGGAACCGATTCGCTTTTTTTTTTTTTGCTTTTTTTAGGGTTTTTTTTTTCGCCGATTTGGGGTTTTTTTTGCCTTTTTTTTCTCCGCTTTTTTGTGGTTTTTTTTTTCCTTTCTGCCTTTTTTTTTTTTCTTTTTACACCGATTTGGGGCTTATTTCCCTTTTTTTGGGGTTTATTCCCCCTTTTTTGGGTTTATTTCCCCTTTTTTGGGTTTATTCCCCCTTTTTTGGGTTTATTTCCCTTTTTTTGGTTTATTTCCCTTTTTTTGGGTTTATTTCCCTTTTTCGGGGTTTATTTCCCTTTTTTTCTCCCTTTTTGGTTGTGTTTTTTTTTTTTTTCCCTGATTCCTCCCTTTTTTTTTCCCTCCCCCGGCGTTTCCCCTCCTCTTCCTCAGCACTTCCTGCGTTTTCCCTAATTCTTCCTTTCCCCCCTCATTTCCCTCTCACCCTTCCCTCTTCTCTTTCCTTTTTTCCTCCTTATTTTCCCCATTTTCCCCTTCAGTTTTTCCCTAATTATTTCATGATTTTTTCCCCTAATTCTTCCCCAATTTTCCCTTTTCCTCCCGTTTCTTCCTCCTTTTCCCACTTCCTTCCTCTTCCTCATTTCCTTTTCCTCTTTTCCCTACTTATTCCTTTCCATCTTCATCTTTTACTTCCCGATGTTTTTCTTTTCCCTCATTTTCTTCTTTCCCCCTCATTTTCCTTTTTCCTGCTTTCTCCTCAGTTTCTCTTCCTCTTCCCAATCCTTTTCCTATTTCCCCTTTTTTTTTCCCTGACCTTTTCCTTCTTTGTCCAAATTACTCTGAATTTTTTCATTCTTTTTTCCTTCCCCTTTTCCCTTTTCCCCTCATTTTTTTCTTCCTTTTTTCCCTATTTCCAATTCTTTTCTCCTGATTTTTCCTCCCTTTCCCTTATTTTCCATCCTTTTTTTTCCCATTCTTTCCTTTCTCTTTTCCATCTTTTCCCACACTTTTCCCCAATTAATTTCTCCCTTTTTTTCCCCTTTTATCCTACAATTTTTTCACTTTTTCCAACTCCTTTCCACTTCCCCCAAATCTTCCCCCTTTTTTTTATTTTTTATTTCCACTTTCACTTTTTTCCTCTCCAATTTTTTTTCCACCTTCCTCATTTTTTTTTCTCCATCCTTTCCATTTTTTTTCCTTTTTTTTTTCTTTTTTTTTTTTTCCTTTTTTTTTTTTTTTTTTTTTTTTCATAGCAAAACCGCGGCGCTGCCACAACTTACATCGCGGGTGGGGCCCGGGGTGATTTTAGCGTGGAGGAAAAAAAAAATTAAAAAAAAAAAAAAGAGCAGCAAAGAGGGGGGGGGGAAGGGGGAGGGTGAGGGGTGGGGGGGGGGAAAGAAAAAAAGGGGGAGGGGTGGGGGTGGGGGTGGGGGGGAAAAAACCAAAACGAAAAATGGGGAAGAAGAAGAAGAAAGAAGAACTCGGTGAGACGGAGCCTCCCCCCCCGCGGCTGCGGCCCCGGACACAGGGACTTTCCTGCCACACATTCCCGAAATTCCACACATTCCAGCCAGCCCTGAGCCGTCTGTCTGTCCCCACCCCCCCCAAACCCACGGGACCCCCCCGTGTCCGTCTGTCCCCCCCTTGTCCATCTGTCCCTCCCCGTCCTTCTGTCCCCCTCCTCCATGTCCGTCTGTCCCCCCCCCCCGGTCCTTCTGGCCTCCCCCATCCTTCTGGCCCCCCCTTGTCCTTGTCTCCCACCCTGTCCTTCTGTCCCCCCCCCTCGTGTCCTTCTGTCCCCCCCCTGTCCTTGTCCCCCACCCCGTCCTTCTGTCCCCCCCTGTCTGTCTGTCCCCCCCTATCCTTCTCCCCCACCCTGTCCCTCTGTCTGTCCCCCCCTCATGTCCTTCTGTCCCCCCCCCCGGTCCCTCTGTCCCCTCCATGTCTTTCTGTCCCCCCCTTGTCCATCTGTCCCCCCCCGTGTCCGTCTTTCCTCCCCCCTTGTCCTTCTGTCCCCTCCCTCGTGTCCGTCTGTCCCCCCCTGCCCCCCCGTGTCTCTCAGTCCCCCCCTCATCCTTCTGTCCTCACCCATCCTTCTGTCATCCCCCCCCCATGTCCTTGTGTCCCCCCCCGTCCTTGTCCCCCACCCTGTCTGTCTGTCCCCCACCATGTCTTTCTGTCCCTCCCCATCCTTCTGTCCCCCCCCCCCCGGTCCTTCTGTCCCCTTGGTCCCCCTGTCCCCCCCCCCGTGTCCGTCCGTCCGTCCGTCAGGATTTGGGGGGTGGGGGTGGAGGGGATGAGGAAAAGGGAGGGTGGGGGGTTTTGCACACATGTGGCACACGCGTGTGAGCAGCTGCCGGTCACGCATGGGAGGGGTGAACATGCGTGTGCAGCCATGTGCACCAACACGTGTGATCCCTACACGTGTGTTCTGTGCACGTGTGTTCTCTACACGTGTGTTCCCTACACATGTGTTATGTGCACGTGTTCCCTACACGTGTGTTCCCTTCACGTGTGTTCCCTGCACGTGTGTTCTGTGCACGTGTTCCCTTCACGTGTATTCCCTGCACGTGTGTTCTGTGCACGTGTGTTCCCTACACGTGTTATGTGCACATGTTCCCTACACGTGTGTTCCCTACACGTGTTCCCTACACATGTGTTATGTGCACATGTTTCCTACACGTGTGTTCCCTTCACGTGTGTTCCCTACACATGTGTTATGTGCACATGTTTCCTACACGTGTGTTCCCTACACGTGTGTTCCCTACACATGTGTTATGTGCACATGTTCCCTACACGTGTGTTCCCTTCACGTGTGTTCCCTACACATGTGTTATGTGCACATGTTTCCTACACGTGTGTTCCCTTCACGTGTGTTCCCTTCACGTGTGCTCCCTGCACGTGTTCCGTACACGTGTGTTCCCGTGTTCCCCCCTCCTCCCCCGCACACGCCTGTCCTTAGTGTGTCATTAGCGTGTCCTTGGCATGTCCCTGCACACGCACCTGTCCCGGGCTCACACTCCTCCAGGTCCTCGTCGTCACTCGGGCACTCGGCCGATGCCACCAGGAGATCATCTGTGGGCTGGGGGGGGGAATATGGGGGGGGAGTCACCCCAAAGGGGTCCCCAACACCCCCCACAACACCCCCCACATATCTTCACTATTTTATCCCCATATTTCCCCCACATCCCCCCAAGACCCCCCCATATTTCCCCAATATTCCCCCCCCCATATTTTCCCACTTTTACCCCACATCTCCCCCATATTCCCCCAACACCTCCCATATCCCCCCAGTATCCCCCCAGTATCCCCCCAATTTTATCCCTATATTTTCCTCCATAACCCCCCCAATATTTCCCCCACATCCCCCCAACATCCCCCATAGCCCCCCCCATATTTCCCCTATTTTATCCCATATTTTTCCCCATACCCCTCCCCAGCATTTCCTCCACATCCCCCCCAACACCCCCCAATATCCCCCCCATATCTTCCCAGTTTCATCCCCAATATCCCCCCCAGCATTTCCCCCACATCCCCCCCAACACCCCCCATATTTCCCCAGTATCCCCCCAATATCCCCCCCATATTTCCCCCATTTCATCCCCACCTTTTCCCCACCCCCCACCCCATTTATCCCCCCCCCCCCAACCTGTCCCCCGCTGTCCCTCAGGCTCGGGGACCTCCCCCTGCGGGTGGTGGTGGTGGCCATGGTGGTGGTCGTCTCCATGATTGTGGTGGCCATGTCGGGGGGTGCCGGGGTGGCCCCTCCTCCTCCTCCTGCTCCTCCAGGAGGGGGGGGTCCCGGGGGGTCCCCCACCAACCTCAGGTCCCCTTCCAGCCGCACCCTGGGGTGCCCCTCGGCCGCCAACGCCAGCACCTTCAGCCCGTTGTAGTAGAGCCCCGAAATTTGGCCCTGGAAGGGGCGACCCCGGTCCCGGCCCCCCACCCGCACCCGGGCTTGGCTGTTGAAGATGGTCAGCTGCCGGCCTGGGGACACAAGGGACACGGCTGTCACCTCCCCCGGACACGCTAAGGACATGCGTGCACTCCCGAGGGTCCCAAACCCAACCACCCCCCCCAGAAATGTTCAAAGTGTCCCCCCCGGGGTGCTCAAAGGGATCCCCGTGGGTGTGGGGACACAAGGGACACGGCTGTCACCTCCCCCAGACACGCCAAGGACACACGTGTCGCACATGTGTGCTGCACGAGGGTCCCGGCTTCCCCCCCCCCTCCCCCCCCCCAAACCTCCCTCATGGGGGGGGACACAAAGGACACGCCTGTCACCCCCGTGTCATGGCAAGGACACGCGTGTCACACGCGTGTCACCACCCCCACCCTTCCCTCCCCCCCCTCCCTTTAACCCTTTGAGCTGCGCCTGAAGGGGAGGGGTGGGGGGGGGGCTGAGTTTGGGCTGAATTCCGCCACTTTTGGTTCATTTGGAGGTGGGCAGGGAGGGAGGGAGGGAGGGGGGTGCCTGGGGCCCAATTAGCGACTGGTTAGCGGCTGGTTAGTTGCTGGTTAGTTGCTGGTTAGAGGGTTTAAGGGGGGGGCGGGGGGGCGGCAGCACTCACAGGGTTAAAGCGCGGTTTATGGGGGGGGTTAAGTGGGTTAACCGGGTTAGCGAGAGTTAACGGAGGGGTTAATGGGACCCCCGGGACCACCTCGGACCGGTCCCGAACCCCCGGGTCCCCAAATCTTTGGGTCCCAAACCCCTGGGTCCCGGGACCTTTCGGGTCCCTTTTTGCTCCGCATCTCGTTGCGGAGCGTTTGTTCGAGGGGGCGGTCCCGGTCCCGGTCCCGGTCCCGGGGGCGTTCCAAGGGGTTTGGGGGCGTTCCAAAGGGGTTGGTCCCGGTCCGGGAGGGGCTCGGTCCCTGTCCGGGTTTTGGGGGGGTGGTCCCGGTCCCAGTCCCCGTGCCCTGTAGGGGTTTGAGAGCGTTCCAAGGGGTTTGGGAGCGTTCCAAGGGGTTTGTTCCCGGTTCGGGGGGGTCGGTCCCGGTTCGGGGGGGTGGTCCCGGTTCCGGGGGGGGGTGGTGGCTGCGTTACCTTTGTCCAGCAGCCACTCCTCGACCACCCGCCCCAGGCGGAAGGGGATGCGCTGCCGCGCCAGCGCCAAGCGATCGCTGTCCCCGCTGCCTTTGGGAGGAGGAGAAGGGAAATTTTCTTTTTTTTTTTTTTTTTTTTTTTTTTTTTTTGGGTTCGTTTTGTTCTGTTTGGTTTCGTTTGGTTTGGTTTTGTTTGTCACCTCAAAGGGGGACAACGCCAACACCCCCCCCAACCCACCTCTCATCCCCTCATTACCTCCCCTCCCCGGGGGGGGACACGCAGGCCACCCACAACAGAGTGGGGACACGGCCGTGGGGACATTGTCGTGGGGACACGGCCACCAGCTTGGGGACATTGCCACGGGGATGGGGACAGTGGCACAGGGACATGGCCACCAGCGTGGGGACACGGCCATGGGGACAGTGGCACTGCCATGGGGACACAACCACCAACGTGGGGACACTGCTGTGGGGACATTGCCACGGGGACAGTGGCACAGGGACACGGCCACCAGCGTGGGGACAAGGCCACGGGGACAGTGGCACTGCCATGGGGACACGACCACCAGCGTGGGGACACTGCCGTGGGTACATTGCCATGGGGACAGTGGCACTGCTGTGGGGACATGGCTGTGGGGACAGTGGCACTGCCGTGGGGACACAGCTGTGGGGACATTGCCGTGGGGACACGGCCACCAGCGTGGGGACACTGCTGTGGGGACAGTGGCACTGCCAGGGGACATTGCCATGGGGACAGTGACACAGGAACACGGTCACCAGCGTGGGGACAGTGGCACAGGGACACGGCCGTGGGGACGCTGTCACGGTGACAGTGCCACCAGAGGGGCAGCGAAGGGTGTGCTGGTGGTGTCACCACTGTCACCATTGTCACCACTGTCACCACTGCTGGCAGGAGACGGCCGTGACGTCACCAGGACGGGGCTGTGACGTCACCGGGAAACACCCATGACGTCACCGCTGATGTCACCGGGGCCGTGACGTCACTGGGAGGGGGTTTGGGCGGTTTATGGGGCCTTTATGGGGGCGTTAAGGGGGGAGGGGGGTCAGGGGTCCCTATAGGGCCATACAGTGCCATAGGGTGCTATAGGGATGCTCTAGGATTCCATAGGGTGCTTTAGGGTGCCATAGGGATACTCTAGGGTGCCGTAGGGTGCTATAGGGATGCTATAGGATTCCAAAGGGTGCCATAGGGATGCTATAAGATTCAATAGGGTGCCATAGGGTTACTCAAGGATGCTATAGGGTGCTATAGGGATGCTATAAGATTCCATAGGGTGCCATAGGGTTACTCAAGGGTACCACAGAGTACCCCAGGATGCCATAGGGTGCTATAGGGATCCCCTAAGGAGGCCATAGAGTAGCACAGGATGCCATAGGGTGCTATAGGGTTACCCTAGGGTGCCATAGGGTGGGGGGGGGTACCTGGGGGGTATCTCTCGTGCAGGGGTCCCCCGTCCACCTGGAGGGTGGCGTTGCCCCCGCTGCGGGTGAAGCGGACGACGTGGAAGCGGCCGTCACTGACACTGAGCCCCCGCTCCTCCAGGGAGATGTCCTCGGTCCCCACGTTGAAAAGGACCCCGACAGCCCCCTGAGCCTGTGGGGCGGGACCTGGGGGTCACTGCCCCATAGCTGCCCCATAGCCTGACCCACAGACCCCCCTGTACACCCCCCTAAAACCCTTCTACGTGTCCCCATATAGGCCGGGACCCCCGCACCTTATAGGGTGGAACCCCCAAATGCTATAGGGTGGGACCCCCAGATGCTATAGGGTGGGACCTGGGGGTCACTACCCCATAGCCTGACCCACAGACCCCCCCTGTACACCCCCCTAAACTTTTCCACATGTCCCCATATAGGTTGGGACCCCCACACCCTATAAGCTGGGAGCCCCCCACCCTATAGGGTGGGACCCCCAAATACTATAGGGTGGGACCTGGGGGTCACTGCCCCACAGCCCGACCCCCAGACCCCCCTGTACACCCCCCTAAACCCCCCCCTGCATCCCCATAAAGGCTGGAACCTCCCCACCCTACGGGTTGAGGCCTCCCCTTGGATTTCTAAGCCCCCTGCCCATATTTTTGGGGTCCCCCCAGGATTTTTGGGGCCCCCCCTTACGATGTGGAGCTGCAGGAAGTCCCCCAGCCCCGCGGCGCTCTCCACGCGCAGCAGCACCGCGTCCCGCTGGTGGGTGCTGAAGCCGAGGGCGACGCGGTCGGCGCGGGTGCTGGGGCGGTCGTTGGGGGGCCAGGTGTAGGTGATCAGGGCCCCCCCCTTCCCGAAAATGTAGGTGGTGCCCGCTAGAGAGAGGGTGGGGGAGAAAAAAAAGAGAAGTTAAAATTAAAAAATTAAAAATTAAAAACAAAATTTCATTTTGAAATTTCAATTTTGAAATTTCAATTTTAATTTTGAATTTGAAATTTGGATTTCGATTCAAATTTGAATTTTTAATGTGTGGATTTTGATTTAAATGAAAATCTGATTCGATGAAATGAAAATGAATTTGATTTAAATGAAATGAATTTAAATGAAAACCGTTGAATTCAAAAGGAAATCAAACACTAAAATGAAACCGAACGTTAAAATGTTAAATTCGGAAGTTTGACTTGAATTCAAATCCTGAATTTTAATTTTAACTTGAAATTTTAATGAAAAGAAAATAAAAACAAAATAAATGAATGTAATAATAATAGTAAAAAAAATTGGATAGAAAAGGAAGCGGGAATCTGAGGAGGAAAATTGGGAAATGAAAAGAAATAAAAATGAAAAATCAGAAAGGAAACGAAAAATTCAAAGTAAAAAGAGACCAAAAAAATGGAGAGAAAATAAAAAAAACTGGGGAGAAATGGGAAATAAAAAATGGAGATTTGGATGGAATAAAAGAGAATAAAATAAAATTAAAAAAGGAAATCAAAGAATTTGAAGAGTCTAAAAATTAAAATTAGGAAGAAATCAAGGAAATAATCTTAAAATGTGAAAGAACCCAAAAGATTTCGGGGTCCCACCAGAACTTCCCCCAATAGTCAACAAATTGGAACCCAAAACCCTGAGATTGAACCGGGGGGGGGGATGGAAATTGGGGGGAAAAATGGTGATTTTGGAGTTTTGGAGGTTGGGGGGGGAGAAACCTCAGGATCTGGGGGGAAAACCCCAAAATTGGGGTGTGGGGGAACAGGAGTTGGTTTTTTTTGGGGGGAACCTAAAATTTGGGGGGTCCCAGAACATGGGGGGGTCCCGGGTTTTGGGGGGGGGTCCTGGGTTTTGGGGGGGGGGTCCCAGGTGGGCAGGTCCCACTGGTGAGGATGAGGATGAGGAAGATGAGGATGCTCCTGGGTCCTCCCGGGGGGGCTTTTTTGGGGTCCCCATAAAGGGGGGGTCCTTGGGGAGTCCCGGGTTTTGGGGGGGGTCCTGGGTTTTGGGGGGATCCCGGGTTTTGGGGGGGACCTGGGGGGGGTCCCTGTGGGTGAGGATGAGGATGAGGAAGATGAGGATGCTCCTGGGGGGGGGGGGGGTTGGGGTCCCCCTTAAGGGGGGGTCCCGGGGGGGTCCTGGGTTTTGGGGGGGGGTCCCGAGCTTTGAGGGGGGTCCCGGGTTTTGGGGTGGGGGGTCCCGGGTGGGGCTGTCCCACTGGTGAGGATGAGGAAGATGAGGATGCTCCTGGGCCCTCCCAGGGGGGTTTTTTTTGGGGTCCCCCTGTGGTGAGGGTCCCGGGGGGAGTCCCAGGTTTTGGGGGGGGGCCCGGGCTTTTGGGGGGGTCCCGGGTTTTGGGGGGGTCCTGGGTTTTGGGAGGGGGGGGTCCTGGGGGGGTCCCTGTGGGTGAGGATGAGGAAGATGAGGATGCTCCTGGGTCCTCCCAAGAGGGGGTTTTTGGGGTCCCCTTTGGTGAGGGTCACGGGGGGGCCCCGGGGGGGGGTCCCTGTGGGGGGGGGTGTCTCACCGTGTGCCCCCCGGGTGAGGACGGGGGCGCGGTTGATGGCGATGGGGACGCTGCGGTGTCGGGGGTGGAAGTGGTGAACGTGGTGGGTGGTGGAGAGGCTGGAGGAGACCCTGGCCCCCCCCACGAGGCCGAGACCCCCCCCCCAAAAAAAAATATTCCCGGGGGGTCCCCCCCCCCCCAGGGTCACCATGGCCAAAAAAACCCAAAAACCCCGAACCCCCATGGGGGGAAAAATTCAGGAACAACCCCCCCAACAACATCCGATGGAAACCCCCTTTTTTTTTTTGTGGGAATTCGGGGGTAAAAAAAAGGGAAGGAGCCGCCTGGGGGGAGAGACCCCCAAATTTGAGGGGGGGATGAAGAGCCCCAAATGGGGGTGGGGGGAAATGGAGGGGGATGGGGGGGAGACCCCCAAATTGGGGGGGGGTGGATGGAGAGCCCCAAATGGGGGGGGGGGGGGATGGAGTGGGGTGAGGAGACCCCGAGTTTGGGGGAGTGGGGTGGAGGGGGGGAGCCCCCAAAATGGGCTGGGGGGCTTGGCCCTGGGGGTGTTGGGATTTGCACCTCAAAAGTGAGGTCTGGGGGGGACGAACCTAAAAGGGGTCTGAGGGGGGGGGCGCTCACCCCCAAATTGGGGTCTGCACCCCAAAAAAATTATCTGGGGGGACTGGAACCTCAAGATGAGGGGGGGAGGGCCCAAAATGGGGTTTGGGGGGGGGGGGGTTCCCTGGAGTCACCCCCAAAATGGGGCTGGGGGGGCGGGGGGCACCCCCGAGTGAGCCCCAAATCCCCACCTAAAATGGGGCTTGGCGGGGAGGGGGGTGTGGGGGGGGGAAAGACCCAAATTACCCCCAAATCCCCCCCCCAAAAACGGGGCTGGGGGGAAGGGGGAAGGGAGGGGGGGGGGGGGGTTTGGATCCCCCCCCCGGAGCTCAGAGCATGGGGGGGGGTGGAAGGGGGGGGCCAGGGTTGGAGGGGAGGGGGGAGGGGTTAAAAGGGGGGGGGGGGCTCAGAGGGGGTCGAGCATCGTCCGGGGCTGGGGAGGGGGGGCAGGGAAATGAGGATGGGGGGGGGGAGGTGGGAAATTGGGGGGGGGGGGAATGGGATCGATGGGGGGGGAGGAGGATCTATGGGGCAGGAATGGGATGGATTTGGGGGGGGGAGATGGGATCGATGGGATCCAAGGGGGGGATCGATGGGATCAAAGGGGGGGGGATCTATGGGGCAGGGATCGATGGGGGGGGGATCGATGGGGCAGGGATGGGATGGATGGGGGGGGTCGGATCGATGGGATCTGGGGGGGATCGATGGGGGGGGATGGGATGGATTTAGGGGGGGGATCTATGGGGCAGGAATGGGATAGATGGGGGGGGATCGGTGGGGGGGGGGATGGGATGGATTTGGTGTGGGGGGGGATGGGATCGATGGGATCCAAGGGGGGGGGGATCGATGGGGGGGGGATCTATGGGGCAGGGATGGGATCGATGGGGGGGATGGGATGGATTTGGGGGAGGGGGGGGGCGGGGGGAGCGGCCGCTGTGGGGGCTGAGGATGCTGAGGATGCTGAAGATGCCGGGGGTGGGGGTTGATGATTTGGGGGGGGTGGGGGTGGGATGATTTGGGGGTCTCTGGCCTTTGGGGCGGCTCCCGGCGTTGGATCGGGGGTCTCGGAACCGGGGGGGTCTCGGAACCGGGGGTCTCGGAACCGTGGGGCGGCGGCGGCTTCGGATGCTGCAGCGGGAGGGGCGGGGGAGGAAATGGGGGGGGGGGGGAGCGGGGGGGAGGGGCTTAAAAAGGGGGAGGGGGAGGGGGTGGGGGAGGGGCTGAAGGAGGGACCCGACTGCCAGGACCCCCCCCCGAGACCCCCGGGGACCCCCCGAGAGTCTGGAAATGGGGAGAGGGGGGGGAGGGACCCCCAGATTGGGACCTCCCCAGAGCCCCCCAATTTAGGGGGTCTCGCTCATGCTGGTGACAACGGGGACCCCCCTCAAACCGGGGGTGCCCCTGCTGCCGGGTACATCCGGGACCCCCCCAGGCCCCCCCCAAAAGTGGGGGTCCCACTCAGGCTGGCTGCAGGAGGGATCCCCCAGCCCACCCCGAACCGGGGGTCTCACTCACTCTCGGTGCTGATTCGATCCCCCAGACCCCCCCAGTTCTCCCTGGGCCCCCCCAGACCGGGGGTCCTACTCACGTTTGGTGCATCCGGGACCCCCCAGACCACCCCAAACCGGGGGTCCCCCTTTCTGCTGGAACCACCCAGAGCCCCCCAGGCCCCCCCAAATCGGGGGTCCTACTCACCTTCGGTACATCCAGGACCCCCCAGACCCCCCCAAAATTCCCCAGACCCCCCCAAACTGGGGGTCCCACTCACATCTGGTGCATCCAGGACCCCCCAAGTCCCCCCAGGCTCCCCCCAAAGTCCCCCAGAGCCCCCCAAACCGAGGGTCCCCTTTATCCTGGCTCTATCCAGGACCCCCCAGACCCCCCCCAAACCAGGGGTCCCCTTTCTTCTGGCTCTATCCAGGACCCCCCAGACCCCCCCAAACTGGGGGTCCCACTCACTTTTGATGCATCCAGGACCCCCCAGAGCCCCCCAGGCCCACCCGAAGTCCCCCATAGCGCCCCAAACCGGGGGTCTCACTCACATTTGGTGCATCTGGGACCCCCCAGACCCCCCCCAAACCGGGGGTCCCCCTTCTTCCAGCTCTATCCGAGACCCCCCCAAGCCCCCCAGAGCCCCCCAAACCGGGGCTTCCACTCACATTTGGTGCATCCAGGACCCCCCAAGTTTCCCCCAAGTCCCCCCAGAGCCCCCCAAACTGGGGGTCCCACTCACGTTTGGTGCATCCAGGACCCCCCAAGTCCCCCCAGACACCCCCAGGTCCCCCCAGAACCCCCCAAACCGGGGGTCCCCTTTCTCCCGGCTCTATCCAGGACCCCCCAAGCCCCTCAGACCCCCCCAGAGCCCCTCAAACCGGGGGTCCCCTTTCTCCCAGCTCTATCCGGGACCCCCCAAGCCCCCCAAACCGGAGGTCCTACTCACGTTTGGTGCATCCAGGATCCCCCAAGTCCCCCCAGACCCCCCCCAAGTCCCCCCAGAGTTCCCCAGACCCCCCCAAACCGGGGGTCCCCTTTCTCCCGGCTCTATCCAGGACCCCCCCAGACCCCCCCAAAAGTGGGGGTCCCACTCACGCTGGCTGCAGGAGGGCCCCCCATGGGCGGTCATGCTGCAGTCACAGCTGAACCCATCCCAGTGCTGCAGACAAACCCCGCGGTGGGCACAGGAATCCTCCCCGCAGGTGCTGCTGGGGCCTGGGGGGGTCCCCCAAATTTTTTTTTGGGGGGGGTCACCCCACTCATCCCCCCAGACCCCCCCCCCCCTCCACCCTAAAAACCTCCTGGGGTCATAGCCCACCCCCGAAGTGGGATTTCTTCATCCCCCCCCCCCCCCCCCGAACCCCAATATCCCCCCCCTGACCCTTCCCCAGTTTCCCCCCCCCCCAAATTCTCCCCGATTTTCTCCCCCCTGATTTTCACCCCCCGTAGTTTCCCCCCTCCCCAATTTTTACCCCCATATCCCCCCCCAATTTTTCCCCCCCAACTTCTCCCCCCCCCCCAAATCTCTCCCCAATTTTTCCCCCTCCCCAATCCCCACTCCCCCCAATTTCCCCCCCCCCCCCACCCCCCTCACCCTCGCATCCCCTCTGGACGTGCCCCCCCCTCCTCAGGGCGTCCCCCAGGAGGTTCGGGAAGATCCCGTTCAGGTCCAGCGATGCCAAACACCCCTGGAACCCCCCCCGCGAGGAAACCAAACGGGGGAGCCCCCCCAGGACCCCCGCGCTGGCACCCCCCACGAACAGTTCCCCTGGGGGGGGGGGAGACAAGGGGTCACCCCCTGGAATTGTCCCCATCGATGTGTCCCCCCCCCCAATGATGTCCCCAGGGATTCCCCCCCCCAGTGATGTCCCCATTAATGTCCCCCCCCCAATTAATGTCCCCATCGATGTCCCCCCCCAGTGATGTCCCCATTAATGTCCCCCCCCCAATTAATGTCCCCATCGATGTCCCCCCCCAGTGATGTCCCCATTAATGTCCCCCCCCCAATTAATGTCCCCATCGATGTCCCCCCCCAGTGATGTCCCCATTAATGTCCCCCCCCAATTAATGTCCCCAATTATGTCCCCCCCCCAATGATGTCCCCAGGGATTCCCCCCCCAGTGATGTCCCCATCAATGTCACCTCCCAATTAATGTCCCCAATGATGCCCCCCCCCAATGATGTCCCCATAGATGTGCCCCCCCCAGTGATGTCCCCATGGATTCCCCCCCCCCAGTAATGTCCCCATCAATGTCCCCCCCCCAATTAATGTCCCCAGTGATGTCCCCCCCCAGTGATGATGTCCCCATCAATGTCCCCCCCTCCGTCCCTCACCCTTGAGGTCGGGGCCGTGGCCCCCCCCCTGCCCGTGCTGTGTCACCGCCCTCCCGTCCACGCGCAGCCCGTGCAGGGTCCCCCCCTCGCGGGACACGGCCACCTCGTGCCACCGCCCGTCGTGCAGGGGGGGGGAATGTCCCTTCAGCAGCGAGGGACCCCCCCCGGCGTCAAAAACGTAGTGGATGTACCTGGGTCGGGGGACACGGGGGTCAACCAGGGCCACCAGGATGTCCCCAGTGTCATCAGGATGGCCCCAAAGGTCATCAAGGTGGCCCCAATGTCATTAAGGTGGCCCCAATGTCAACAAGATGGCCCCATGGGTCAATGAGACGGCCCCAATGTCATCAAGATGGCTCCAAAGTCAACATGGTGGCTTCAAGGCTCATTAAGGTGGCCCCAATGTCATCAAGATGGCCCCATGGGTCATCAAGATGTCCCCAATGTCATCAAGATGGCCCCAATGTCAACAAGGTGGCTTCAAGGGTCATCAAGGTGGCCCCAACCCCTTCTACCCATCCTTGAGGTCCCTCAGGATGTCCCCAACCCCTTCCACCCATCCCTGAAGTCCCTCAGAACATCCTCGAGGTCCCTCAAAAGGTCTCTGTGGTCCCCAGAGTCCCTCCAGATGTCCCCAAAGCCCCTCCAGATGTCCCCAAAGTCCCTCAGGACATCTCCAACCCCTTCCACCCATCCCCGAAGTCCCTCAGAACGTCCTCGAGGTCCCTCAAGAGGTCTCTGTGGTCCCCAGAGTCCCTCCAGATGTCCCCAAAGTCCCTCAGGATGTCCCCAACCCACCCTTTGACCAGCTCCAGGAGGAGGAAGTGGCTCCCGTCACCCCCGTTGTAGAGGAGGAGCCCGTCGGGGTTTTGGGTCTTGAACTGGAAGAAAAGCTCCATGGAGGAGAAAACCTGGAGCGTGGCCAAGGCCACGTAGGAGCCCGGCTCCCGGAACGTCACCGGGTCAGCCAGGAGGGGACCTTGGGCACCGAATCTGGCGTTGAGCTCGCAGGAGCTGAGGATGTCCCCGTCCTTGCAGAGGTCCAGGAAGGGTTCCCCGTTGAAGAGGAACCCACTGAGGTGACCCAAGAAGTTGGAGGGGACGACGGCGGCGAAGCGGCGCTCAGTGACCATTCCCGTCTCCAGGTGCTGGAACTCCAGGAGGGTTTGGGGACCCGAGAGGTGGCCTGGGGACAAAACGAAAGGGGACAATAAGAGGGTGGCCTCCCAAAAAAAAAAAAAAAGGGATTGGCCCCCGAGAGGGACAAGGGCGAGGAGGGGGAGGGTGGGGACATCATGGGGACATTGCGAGGACATTCACCCACAGGACCAAAGGACCCCGTGTCCCAATGTCCCCAAGGACCTCAGAACCTCTTGTTCCATGTCCTCATGTCCCCAATGTCCCCAAGCACCTCAAAACCCTTGTCCCCAGGTTCCCAATGTCCCCAATGTCCCCAAGGACCTTCACCCATGTCCCCATGGACCTCAAAACCCTTGTCCCCATGTCCCCAATGTCCCCATGTCCCCAATGTCCCCAAGGACCTTCACCAACGTCCCCAAGGACCTCACCCCCCATGTCCCCAATGTCCCAATGTCCCCAAGGACCTCAGAACCCCCTGTTCCTTGTCCCCATGTCCCCAATGTCCCCAAGCACCTCAAAACCCTTGTCCCCATGTTCCCAATGTCCCCAATGTCCCCAAGGACCTTCACCCATGTCCCCATGGACCTCAAAACCCTTGTCCCCATGTCCTCAATGTCCCCATGTCCCCAATGTCCCCAAGGACTTCAAAACCCTTGTCCCCATGTCCCAGTGTCCCCATGTCCCAATGCCCCATGTCCCCATGGACCTCACCCCCAATGTCCCCAAGGACCTCAAAACCCTTGTCCCCATGTCCCAAATGTCCCCATGTCCTCATGTCCCAATGTCCCCATGTCCCCAGTGTCCCCAAGGACCTTCACCAACGTCCCCAAGGACCTCACCCCCCATGTCCCCAATGTCCCAATGTCCCCAAGGACCTCAGAACCCCCTGTTCCTTGTCCCCATGTCCCCAATGTCCCCAAGGACCTCAAAACCCTTGTCCCCATGTCCCAATGTCCCCAATGTCCCCAAGGACCTTCACCAATGTCCCCAAGGACCTCACCCCCCATGTCCCCAATGCCCCAATGTCCCCAAGGACCTTCACCCAATGTCCCCAAGAACCTCCCCCCCCGTCCCTCGTGTCCCCCCACCCTGGTGTCACCTTCCACGGTGACATTGTCCACACTGAGCTGCAGGTGCCGCCCCCGCCGGGTCACCCTGACGCTGTGCCACCGATTGTCACCCAACCTCTGCCCTGCCACCAGCGTCTCCGGACCTTTGCCTGGGGAGAGGACACCGAGGGACACCGGGGCCACACCATGGCACCAAGGGACAGCAGGGGACACGAGGGGACAGCAGGGGACACAAGGGTACACAATGTGGCACCATGGCACCAGGGGACAGGAGGGGACACAAGAGGACACGGGGGTGACACCGAGGGAGGTGGTTGGGGACACTTACTGGGGTGGCAGCCCACGCGGACACAGTCTGGGGAGAGAAAATGGGGGGGGGGGAGGGTCCTCAGCACCAGTTTTGGGGTCTTGGGCACCAAGTTGGGGTCCTGGACACCGTTTTTGGGTCTTGGGCACCATTTTGTGACCATATTTGGGGTCTTGGCCGCCATTTCATGACCAGTTTTGGGGTCTTGGGCACCATTTTTGGGTCTTGGGCACCATTTTGTGACCATTTTTGGGATCTTGGGCGCCGTTTAGGGGTCTCGGGCACCATTTTGAGTCTCGGGCACCAATCTGGGGCTCTGGGTGTCGTTTCCAGGGAGTTTTTGACGTTCGGAACCGCGTTTTTGATCGGCATTGATTTTTGGGGTGAATTTGGAGACCCCTCCCCCCCAGCAATGGGCGGAACCGACTCTTTGTGGGGGGGGGATGTTTTTTGGGTTGTTTTTTTTTTGGGGGGGGAAGGACTTTTCCCAGGGTTCTCACCCAGGTTGAGGGTGAGTTTGAGGCGTCCCCGGTCGAGCTCGAGGCGCAGGGTGTCGGCGGAGCGGCGCGAGGTGGTGGCCACCAGGAGGCCGAAGGCGCGGGGGGTGGAGAAGCGCAGGGCCACGTCCTCGGCCTCGGAGGGGGACGAGGACACCGGAAGTGTCACCTTCAGATACATGGAGCCATCGTAGCCCAGGACAGCGGCCTCTGCGGGGACAAGGACACCCGGGAACGTGGGGGCGATGGCGGAACCGCGGCAGAACCCGATGACGTCGGGGACCCAACCGTGGCCCCAGTGTTCCCAATGTCCCCAGTATCCCCATCATCCCCAATGTCCCCCAGGTCCCCAATGTCCCCAGTGTCCCCAATGTCCCCAACACCCCCAATGTCCCCAATGTCCCCAGCACCCCCAACACCCCCAACGTCCCCAATGTCACCAATGCTCCCAATGTCCCCCATGTCACCAATGCTCCCAATGTCCCCAATGTCCCCAAAGTCCCCAACATCCCCCATGTCCCCAGCGCCCCCAACACCCCCAACGCCCCCCATGTCCCCAGCACCCCCAACCCCCCCAGTGTCCCCCATGTCCCCGCTGTCCCCACCTGTCTCACAGCGCTCTCCCAGGTACCCGGTGGCGGAGCAGTCGCAGAGGAAGCGGTTCCAGCCCTCCCTGCAGACCCCCCCGTGCTGGCAGGGGCCGCTGGCGCAGTGGCGGGGGGGGTCCCGGCTACACTGGGGGGTGACCCCGGGGACCCCCTGGATCTCCGCCAACCCCGCCAGATCCCGGCTTTTCCCGTCCAGGAAAAAATCCCGGATGCAGCCCACGAAGCCGTAACCCAACGCCGCCGTCCAGAGGGCCGGGGGGGGCGGGGGTGTCCCCGAGGGAGGGTCCCGAGGGAGACCCCCCAAGTAGAGCTCGGTCCCCAGATCCAGGATGTCCCCGTCCCCCCCAGCCAGGAAGGGGGTACTGCGGCTGTTGACCGACACCGAGCCTGGGGACAGGAGGGGACAATGGTTGGGGACATGGCCAGGGATGTGGGGACAATGTTGGGGACACGGGGGGATACGGCACCACCCCTGGGGACCCCCGGGACCCCCTTGGGGACATCAGGGACCCCCTTGGGGACATCAGGGACCCCCTTGGGGACATCGGGGCACCCTTGGGGACATCGTGGGATATGGCACCACCATTGGGGACAGCCCTGGGGACTCCCCTGGGGACCCCCTTGGGGACATCAGGGCACCCTTGGGGACACAGAGGGATATGGCACCACCCTTGGGGACACTCCTGGGGACATCGGGGACCCCCTTAGAGACACCCGGGACCCCCTTGAGGACATCTGGGCACCCTTGGGGACATTGGAGGGGGGAAGGGGGGGGACAGTTTGGGGACACTGACCTTTCCTGCCGTCCCTCTGGACGTCCACGTGCCACCACTCGCCGTCCGTCACCTTCCGGGGGGTGGCCCGGAGGCGCAGCCCCCCCCCCCCCATATCCAGCAGGAGGTAAAGGTGCCCCCCCAGCAGCTCCAGCGCCAGGTAATGGGTGGGGGGGGGGGTCGGGGCGGGGTAGGGGTTGGTGTGGGGGTGGGGGTGTTTCGGGGACCCCCGCCCCAAAAGGAGGAGCCCGTCGGGTTCGGTGGTTCGGAAGTCGAAGGAGACGGCGGCGGCGCGAGCCGGGGGGGGGGAGGGGAGGGTGAGGAACCCCCCCGGGGTGGAGAAAGTGATGGGGGGCAGGGCCGGGGGGGGGTCACAGCCGAAACGCAGCCCCCCGTGAAGGGACACCCGGGGGTCTCCTTCCTGCGCCAGGCGGGAGAGCTCCAGCTTGAAGTCGTTGTTCTTGTAGATCACCTGGGGGGGGGGGACAGTGGGGACAATGATGGGGACAATGATGGGGACAAAGGGGGTGTGGGGGGCAGGGGGGTGTGGGGGACATTGGGGACTCTGGGGGGGACAATGGGGACATTGGGGGCATTGGGGGGGACAATGGGGACAATAATGGGGACAATAATGGGGACAATAATGGGGACAATAATGGGGACAATGGGGACATGGGGGGCGTTGGGGACATTTGGGGTGTGGGGGCTGTGGGGACATTGGGGGTGTGGGGACATTGGAGGGACAATGGGGGCATTGGGGACATGGGGGGTGTGGGGACTCTGGGGGGGACAATGGGGACAATGATGGGGACAATAATGGGGACAAAGGGGGTGTGGGGGGCAGGGGGGTGTGGGGGACATTGGGGACTCTGGGGGGGACAATGGGGACATTGGGGGCATTGGGGGGGACAATGGGGACAATAATGGGGACAATAATGGGGACAATGGGGACATGGGGGGCGTTGGGGACATTTGGGGTGTGGGGGCTGTGGGGACATTGGGGGTGTGGGGACATTGGAGGGACAATGGGGGCATTGGGGACATGGGGGGTGTGGGGACTCTGGGGGGGACAATGGGGACATTGGGGGGGACAATGGGGACAATAATGGGGACAATAATGGGAACAATGGGGACATTGGGGGCGTTGGGGACATTTGGGGTGCGGGGGGTGTTGGGGACATGGGGGGTGTGGGGACTCTGGGGGGGACAATGGGGACAATAATGGGGACAATAATGGGAACAATGGGGACATTGGGGGCGTTGGGGACATTTGGGGTGTGGGGGGTGTTGGGGACATGGGGGGTGTGGGGGACGTTGGGGGGGACAATGGGGACTCTGGGGGCTTTGGGGACATTGGGTGGACAACGGGGACAAAGGGGGCGCTGGCGGTATTGGGGACATTGGGGACATTTAGGATGTGGGGGGGGTCTTGGGGGACACTGGGGGGGACATCGGGGGTGTGGGGGGCGTTGGGGACAACCGAGGATCCTTGGGGGGTGTCAGGGCCACGGGGGGGGGGGGGTGGTCAGGGATCTGTGGGGGGTATCAGGGCCACGGGGGGGGTATCAGGGCCATGGGGGGGTCTGCAATGTCCCCAAACGTCCCCCCCTGGCACTCACGTCCTTGAGGCACCCCATGAAGTTGTTGCTGACGGGGGAGCCCGGGAGCCCCGCGGTGTTTGGGGACCCCCCCACGTAGAAGAAGTCGTCAGAGCCCAACATGGTGAAGTCCTCCTGGGTGTACCCGGTGGTGGTCAGGATCCCGTCCACAGAAATCGTCACCTGCGACACCGGCACCGCCGCTCAGGACACCCCCGAACCCCCCCCCCCCCCGCCAGAAAATGGTAAAAATAATAATAAAAAAAATAATTTGGGGGGGGGGGGTGGGGGGGGAAGGGTAAAAAAAAAACAAACCCAGAAAAACCCAAAATAAACCAACAACACCAAACCCCCCCCCCGGGAAGGGGTAAGGGAAGAGTGGATGGAGGAGGGGGAAATGGGGGGGGAAATGGGGACCCCAAAAAGGGGGGAGAATGGGGGGGGAAATGGGGGATAATGGGGGGGGGGATCCTAAAAATGGGGGGGGGAACCCAAAAATAGGGGGGGATCCCAAAAATGGAGGGGGGGGGAATGGGGGCCCCAAAAAGAGGGGAGAATGGGGGGGGGAAATGGGGGATAATGGGGGGGGGGATCCTAAAAATGGGAAGGGAGAATGGGGAAAAATGGGGAATAATGGGGGGGGGGATCCCAAAAATGGGGGGGGAACCCAAAGATGGAGGGGGGGGGAATGGGGGCCCCAAAAAGGGGGGAGAATGGGGGGGGAAATGGGGGATAATGGGGGGGGGGATCCTAAAAATGGGAAGGGAGAATGGGGAAAAATGGGGAATAATGGGGGGGGGGATCCCAAAAATGGGGGGGGGAACCCAAAAATAGGGGGGGATCCCAAAAATGGAGGGGGGGGGAATGGGGGCCCCAAAAAGGGGGGAGAATGGGGGGGGGAAATATGAGGGGAGGGGGGGGGCGGGACTAATGGGGGGGGGGGGGAAGAATTGGGGACCCCAAAAAGGGGTGTGGGAAAACCTGTGGGATGGGAGGGAGGATGATGAGGGGGGGGGACACCCCAAAAAGGGGAAGGGGGGACACACACACCCCAAAGGTGACAATGGGGGGGGGGAGGTGACACCGAGGGGGGTTGGGGGGGGGGGGTGTTAGTCACGAGTTTTGGGGTCACAAACAGAGATTTGGCCGTTAGTGGGGGGCGTGCGGGGACAACGGGGGAGCACCAGGGCCTCACAACCCCCCCCTCCCCCCTGCTCTTGCACGCTCGTTTCACACCCATTGCTTGCCATTTCTCACCCCCGCTTCTCGCTCCGTGCACGCTCGTTTCACACTCACTGCTCACCCATTTCACGCTCGTTTCACACCTGTTACACACTTGTTGTTCACTCTGCACTCCTGTCTCACGCTCCTTGCACACTCGTTTCACACCCGTTACACACTCGTTGTTCACTCTTTGCACTCCTGTCTCACGCTCCTTGCACACTCGTTTCACACCCATTGCTCGCCATTTTTCACACCCGTTTCTCGCGCCTTGCACACTTGTTCCACACCCATTCCTCACTCCTCATTGCACACATCGCTGACCCCTTTCACACTCATTTCACACTCCCTTGCACACTCACTCCTTGCACCCACGGCCCTGGTGCTCCCACGGTTGGTGGGGGGGGGTTTGACACTGGGGGGGGAGGTGGGCAGGGGGGGGGCAGTCCCAGTGTTAGTGAAGCCGTGCAAGGGGCGTGCAAGGGGCGTGCAAGGGGCGTGCAAGGGGCGTGCAAAGGCAGTGGGGCCTGACTGGGGGGGGGGGAGGAGGTTTTTTTTTGGGGGGGGGCGTCCTGCTGCCTGCGGGGGGCACGAGGAGGAGGAGGGGGAGGGGCTTGGCCTTAAACCCCCGTTTTTCTTCTCAACTGGTCCCAAAATCCAAAGAATTCACCCCAAAACGGTTTGGGGGAGGTGACCCCATCCCTCCCCCGATAAAAAAAAAAAACCCAAAACCATCCCAATATTTTTTTTTTGGGGGGGGGGAGAAATCGCCCGGTTTGGGGGCGTCACAAATCGGCCCCAAATTTGGCCTCAAATCTTGAGAATTCCGACAAAAAAAAAAAAAAAAAAAAGGGGGCACCTGCCCTCCCCCCCGACAAAACTCCTCCAAGTGGAATTTTGGGGTGAAAAGGGACAATTTGAGGGGGGGGAGGGGTTGTTTTTTTGTTTTTTTTTAATCAAATTTTTCCCAAATCTCAACAATTCGCCCCAAATCTGAGGGGGGGGCAGGGGGGGGATCCCCCCCCCCACCTCCTCTTTCACCCCTCCCCCCACTCCAGGCAGCGTTTTTTTGGTTGGTTTTTTAGGGGGGGGGGGGAGGGGAAAGCAGCGCGTGGGGAGGGGGAGGGGCGGCGGTGTCGAATTGCCCAAAATCGTCGGAATTGGCCCCAAAAAGGGCGGGGGGGGGGAAGATTAAAGTGATAACTACCAGGTAATGCAGTTTGTTTACCATAGCGTGTCCGATCCCGGCGTGCTGCCCCGGAGCGGGAACAGAAACAAACAAGGTGACGTTTCCCGAGGGCATTTTGGGGCAGATTCAGGGGGTTTGGGGGATTTTTTGGTTTTTTGGTTGTTTTTTTAAAAATAAGCGGTTTGGGAAATTATATCTAAAAAAATGTACTGGAAACTCGGGGTGGTTTGGGTGCTGGGGGCGGGGCTTAAAAAGAAAACTAAAAAAAGGGGTTTGAAAATGTTGATTTTTGAGGTTTTTAAATTTCTAATTTTTAAATTATGAATTTTGAATTTTTAATTCTTGAAGTTTTGAATTTTAAGTTTTGAATTTGAAAATTTTAATTTTTGAATTTTTAAATGTCAATTTTTAAAGCTTCTAAATGTCAATTTTTTGATTTTTTTAATTTTAATTTTTGAATTTTTTACATTTCAGTTTTTGAGGTTTTCAAATTTCAATTTTAGAATTTTTAAACTATTAAATTTTTAACTTTTTAACATTTGAAATTTTTTGATTTGTTGAATTTCAATTTTTGAATTTTTAAATTGAAATTTTCGAATTTTTAATTTGAAATTTTGGAAATTTTTAAATTAATTTTTTTAATTTTTAAATTTTCAATTTTTTAATTTTTCAAATTTCAATTTTTGAGTTTTTAAAGTTTAATTTTTTTGAAATTTTTAAATTTGAATTTTTTAATTTTTAAAATTTTAATCTTTTAATTTTCAAATCTTTAGATTTAAATTTTTAGATTTAGTAAATTTCAAGTTTTTAATTTTCAAATTTTCATTTTTGAATTTTTCATTTTAAATTTTGAATTTGTAAAATATTAATTTTGTAACTTTTTTAAATTTTAAATTTTTGAATTTTTAAAATTTCAATTTTTTAATTTTTAAATTTTTCTTTTTGAACTTTTTAAACTTTGATTTTTCCATTTTTTAAATTCCGATTTTTGAATTTTGAAAATTTTCAATCTTTGAATTTTTAAATTTTTCATTTTTGCATTTTTTAAATTCCAACTTTGGAATTTTTTAAATTTTAACGTTGGGATTGAAAACCAAAACCAAACCCCAAGTTGGATTGGAAGCGTTGGAGCTGAAATGTGGGATCAAGATCCTGAGGTTGGGTTTAAAAATGGGAATTTCGGTTGGGAATTGAAAAATTGGAATTAAAAAAATTCAGATTTAAAATTTGGGGTTGTTTTAAGGTTCGTTTTCCTTCTGGAATTTTTTTTTTTTTTGCTTTTGGGGGCTCCTGGAATTTTATTTTTTTTGTTGCTCTTTCGGGGGCTCCTTCTGGAATTTTTGTTTTTAATTCTCTCCGGTCGCACTCAGTGGTTTTTTTGCTGTTCTTGTTCTTTTGGGGTGGGGGAGGCAGAGTTTGGGGCCCCCCCCAGGATTAGTTGGGGGGCAGGGATGTTAGTGTGGGGGGGGGGGGCCCGGGGGGGGGAGGGGAAGCGTGTTAGTGGCACGCGCACACACGGGGGGGGGAGGGGCGTTGCACGAGGGGGGGGTGGGGGGAGGGGTGGGGGAGGGGCTGTGCCCACCTTTTGGGGGGAGAGAAGCAGAAAGTTGTTAGAGGGGGGGTGGGGTTGTCCCCCCCCCCCATCGCCCCCCACCCACGGTGGGGTCCCAGAAGGCTGGGGGAGGGTCGGGAACCAGCGCTCCCAGTTGGAGTTGCCCGACATTCCCAGTGCTCCCAGTTGGGTGCTTGGCCAAGGCACCCGATGGTCTCCGGTGTGTCCAACGTCCCCGATGTCCCCAACGCCCCCAGTTGGGCCCTTGCCCCATCAACGTCCTCAACATTCCCAGTGCTCCCAGTTGGAGTTGCCTGATATTCCCAGTGGTCCCAGTTGGGTGCTTGGCCAAGACGCCCAACATTCCCAGTTGGGTGCTGGCCCAACCATCCATTCTACCAAGTTCTCCCAGTCCGTTGGTTGGCCAACGATCCTCACATTCCCAGTGCTCCCAGTTGGGTGCCCACCCAACCTCCCCAACGTTCCCAGTTGGGTACTTGCCCAACCATCCTGATTCTCCCAAGTTCTACCAGTTGGGTGCCCACCCAACCTCTCCAACATCCCCTGTTGGGTGGTTGACCAATGTCCCCATATGGGTCGTTGACCAAGACAACCAACATTCCCAGTTGGGTGCCCACCCAACCTCCTCAACGTCTCCAGCATCCCCAGTTGGGTCGTCGACCAAGACACCCAACGTCCCCAGTTGGGTGCTCACCCAACCATCCTGATTCTCCCAAGTTCTACCAGTTGGGAGCCCACCCAGCCTCCCCAACCTCCCCAACGTCCCCAACATTCCCAGTTGGGTGGTTGACCAATGTCCCCATATGAGTCATTGACCAAGACACCCAATGTTCCCAGTTGGGCCCTTGCCCCATTAATGTCTTCAACATTACCAGTGCTCCCAGTTGGGTGGTTGACCAAGATGCCCAACATTCCCAGTTGGGTGCCCACCCAACCTCCTCAACGTCTCCAGCATCCCCAGTTGGGTCGTTGACCAAGACACCCAACGTTCCCAGTTGGGCCCTTGCCCCATCAATGTCCTCAACATTCCCAGTGCTCCCAGTTAGGTGCTTGGCCAAGATGCCCAACGTTCCCAGTTGGGTGCCCACCCAACCTCCCCAACATCCCCAACATTCCCAGTTGGGTGCTCACCCAACCATCCCGATTCTCCCAAGTTGGGTGCTGCCCCCCCACTCCCACCCCCCCCCCCGCCCCGCCCGTTCCCTACCTGCCGCAGGTTGCGGGTGACACGGACGTCGTGCCACCCGTCATCGTTGAACTTCCCGTTGACGGGTTCCACCAGGGCCTCGAAGGCCCCCGAGCCCAGGTTGATGACCAACCAGACGGCCCCGCCCTTCAGCGAGAGGTTGACGTAATCGGCGGATTTCCCGGTATGGAGGAGGAGGCCGTGGCGCTGCCGCGTCCGGAAGGACAACGTCACCTCATCCGCACTGCTCTGGATGGGCGACTGCGAGAGGTCGTAGCAGAAGAACTCCGAGCCCTTGAAGGTGGCCACGAACTCGGGGCGAGCTGGGGGGGAGGGGAGAAGAGGGGGGCGTTGGGTGGGGGTGTTGTCATGGAATGTCGCGCGGGGTGTCGTGGGGGGATCTTGAGGGGGGCGTTGGGTGGGGCCATTGGGCCGGGCCATTAGGTGGGGGCGCTGGGTGGGGCCGTTGGGTGTAGTCATTGGGTGGGGGTGTTGGGTAGGGATGTTGGGTGGGGTCGTTGGGTGGGGCCACTGATTGGGTCATTGCGTTGGGCCATTGGGTGGGGCTGTTGGGTGGGGCCATTGGGTTGGGTCATTGATTGGGGCCATTGGGTGGGGCCATTGATTGGGTCGTTGGGTGGGGCCGTTGGGTGGGGTCGTTGGGTGGGGATGTTGGGTGGGGCCGTTGGGTGGGGATGTTGGTTGGGGCCGTTGATTGGGTCGTTGGGTTGGGCCATTGGGTGGGGCCATTGGGTGGGGTTGTTGGGTGGGGATGTTGGGTGGGGATGTTGGGTGGAGCCCATTCCTGGGCCCTCCTTGACTGGGGCCATGGCCATGAGGCCGCCATGATGGGGTCACCTCTTGGGGACCTTGGGGGCGGGATGTAGGGCTGTTCCCGGTGGGGGGGTTGGAGGGGGGAGGGGTGACTGACCTTTGCCCTCCTGACCTTTGCCCTCCTGACCTTTGCCCTGCTGCAGGATCTCCCCGGCGCGACCCGGAACCCCCTCGGTGACCTCGGTGGGGCCTGGGGGGGAGGGGAAGGGAATTGGGGGGGGGGAGAGTGGGGAAGGGTGAGCGACCCCTCTCCCCCCCCCCCCACTTGTGCAACGGGGGGGCGGGGCTTGCACGAGCACCCAAAGCCCCCCCACCCCCCCCACCCCTGTGGGAACGGAGCCAATGGAGGAGGAGGGGATGGGGATGATGGCGATGACGTCATAGGAGGGGGGGTGGGGCCCGATGACGTCACGCGGAGGGGGAGGGGAGGGGGTGGGGGCGCATCATTACCTTGGCCGGTGACTCGCAGGTGGGCGGGACCTTGGGGGGGGCGGAGCCAAAGCGGAAGCGGAAGTGGCGGCAGAAAGGAAGGAGGGGGGGGAATTGGCGGGAAAAAAATGGCGGGAAAAAAATGGCGGGAAAAATATGGAGGGGGAAAATGGCGGGAAAATGGGGGGGGGGGGGAAATGCCAGGGAAAAAATGGCGGGAAAAAAAGAGCGGGAAAATGGGGGGGGGGGGGAGAGGGGGGAGGGGTTTGGAAAAGGGGAAAAATGGAAAGAAAAAGAAAAGGAAAATTTTGGGAAAGGGAAAAAAGGGAAAAAATCCCCGAAAAGAGCAAAAAGAGCCCAAAAAAAAGTGAGGGGTGTGGGGAGGGAAAAAAAGGGGAAATGTCCCCAGAAGGTGAAGGGAAATGGTTAAAGATGAGAGAAAAGGTTTTCAAAATGATGAAAAACGTTTAAAAAGTGTTTTTTTTAAAGGTGAAATTTTTACAAATTGACCGAAAATGAAGAAAAAGAGGGTTAAAAAAGTGACAAAGGAGGAAAAGGGAGGTTAAAAGTTGGAAAAAAAGTGAAAAGTGAGGATTTGTAAAAGATAAAAAGAGGATTAAAAACAGGAATTGTGGGTGAAATGATGGAAAATTGTTGTAAAATGATTAAAAAAATAGTTTTTTAAAGGGTAAAAATGGCGAAGGATTCAGGAAAATCAGCAAAAAGATTCGGGAAATTGTGATTGAAAAGATGAAAAAATGAGAAAGGGACAAAAAAAGGATAAAAAGGAGGAAAATGATGAAATGTTGGAAGTGATAAAAAGGAGCATTTTTTTTTTTGTGATTGGAAACGTGAAGAAATGATAAAAAAAAACGGCCGGAAATCGATGAAAACGATGAAATGAATTGTAAAATGTGACGCCCAAAAATGGCCGAAAAACGACGGAAAAGGTAAAAGCAGGGTTTAAAAATGGTTAAAAATGGTTGAAAGGGGGAAAAAAAACCCCAAAAAAAGTCGGAAAACGAAAGGAAAAGGAGGGGGAAAAAAAAATTAAAAAAAAAAGGGAAAGGGGGGGAGGGGCGGGGATGGGGGGAGGGGCGGAGATGGGGGGAGGGGCGGAGATGGGGGGAGGGGCAACCGATGACGTCAGAGCAGGGGGGGAGGGGAGAAGAGAGGCGTCACGTGGGCCCCGTCACAACTTAATCCGCGTTAAATTGTGACGACATCGGGGGCGATGCCGGGGGGGGGGGGGGGAAGGGGGTTGGGGGAGTTGGGGTGGACCCCCTTTTTATCTTTTTAACGTTTTTTGGGTTTTTAGGGTATTTTTTTGGAGGGGAAAACGAGGGGGAGGGGTTGAAACACGGGTGGGGAAGGGGGTTCCTCCCCGCCCATATTCTCTAAGCCCCTCCCCCTTAATCCCGAGCCCGCCCACTTTTTTGTTTTTTTTTAGGCGTGGTGACGTCACCGCGGTGACGTCACGACCCGCCCTGCTCCCTCCCCCCTTTTCCTCACCTTCCAGCGCTGATTCCTCCTCTGGGGGGGGGGGAAAGGGGGAGAGGGGTAAAATCATCACTGTCGCGATAGTCGTGACCCCGCCCCCACCCACGGGGGACCCCGCGATCTTGGGGTGACCTTGGGGGGGGGGGGGGGGCATAGCCCACATAGCCCCCTCGCCCATCCCATAGGGTCCCACCCCCCCCACCCCCCCATGGTTCCCACGGCAACCATCACCCGGCGTCCCCATGGCAACGGGTCAGCCCCCCCCCCCCCTCCCTCCGGGGTCTCCATGGCAACCGTCACCGCGGGGAAAGTGGGGGGGGGGGGGAAGGGAGAGGATGCGGTTGCCATGGCAACGGCGGGGACATTGGGGGACGTGAGGATGAGGAAGGGGACACCGAGGGGTGGGGGGGGGACATCAAGGGGGGGGGGGGGGACATGGGGACACCATGGGACGTGGGGGGGGGGACACCAAGGGATGGAGGGGGATGGGGACAAGGGGACACGGGGGGGGACATCAAGGGGTGGGGGGACAGGGGGACACCAAGGGACGTCGGGGGGGACACATCAAAGGGGGGGGGGACAGGGGGACACCAAGGGATGGGGGGGATGGGGACATGGGGACACCAAGGGGTGGGACAATAAGGAGGCACCAGGAGGACACTGGGGACATTGGGGACATGAGGATGAGGAAGGGGACACTGAGGGGTGGGGGGGATGTGGGGACACCAAGGGATGGGGGGGGACATGGGGACATGAAGGGACACTGGGGACACCAAGGGATGGGGGGACGCCAGGGGGACATGAGGATGAGGAAGGGGACACCAAGGGATGGGGGGACACCAAGGGATGTGGGGACACCAAGGGATGTGGGGACACCAAAGGACGGAGGAACATGGGGGACACCAGGGGGACATTGGAGGTGATGAAGTTGGCCAAGGCCAGGGAGATGTTTGAGGTGAAGAGGACACCAAGAGGTGGAGGGACACCAAGGGACATGGAGGGGGACATGGGGACACCAGGAAGGGATGGGGGGACACCAAGGGACATGGGGGGGGACATGGGGACACCAGGAAGGGATGGGGGGACACCAAGGGACATGGGGGGGGACATGGGGACACCAGGGGACATGGGGACACCAAGGGATGGGGGGTCACCAGGGGGACACTGGGGACACCAAAGGATGGGGGGGGACATGGGGGACATTGGGGACACCAAGGGATGAAAGGGAACATGGGGACACCAAAAGATGGGAACACCAAGGGATGGGGGGACACCAAGGGACATGGGGGGGGACATGGGGACACCAAAAGATGGGAACACCAAGGGATGGGGGGACACCAGGAGGACACTGGAGACGTGAGGATGAGGAAGGGGACACCAAGGGACATGGGGACACCAAAGGATGGGGAGGAAAATGGGGACACCAAGGGAGGGGGACACCAAGGGGACACTGGGGACACCAGGGGATGGGGGGGGACATTGGGGACACAAAGGGATTTGGGGACACCAGGGGACATGGGGACGTGAGGATGAGGAAGGGGACACCACGGGACGTGGGAACCCCACGTGCTGTCGGAAGTGGACGGAGCACCCCACGGCCACCCCATTGTCCCCCGAGTGGGTCCCCCCCCGCGTTCCATCCCCCCCCAAGTCCCCGAGTGTCCCCCCCAAGCCCCCGCGTGTCCTCCCCTCACCTTGCCCGCAGAAGGGTCCCCGGTACCCGGTGCCGGCGCAGTCGCACCGTGGGTGTCCGTGGCTCAGGGTGCAGCGTCCCCCGTGGGCGCAGGGGGGGTGGCGCCCGCACCCCCCCCCTTTTCTTCCTCCTTCCTCCTCCTCTTCCTCCTCTTCCCCCTTCACCCCTTGAGCCCCCAGGAGGGTGGCGGGGACTCCCCCCACCCTGAGGTCGCCCACCCACCCGCGGAAGGGGGCTTCGTACTTGGCGCTGCCGAGGGTGAGGGCGGAGAGGCGGACGTCGGGGGGGACCCCCCCCACGAAGAGGTCGCTCCCCACCTCCAGCTCCCCCCTCTTGGACTTCACGCTCGCCACCCAGGTCGCCCCGTCCAGGCCCAGGGTCGCCTGGCGCTCCCGGGTCACCAGGGCCACCGAGTGCCACCTCCCGTCGTCCACCCGCGGCGTGGGGTGGAGGGCGGCGGGCTCGGCGCAGGCGATGGCGAAGCGGAGGCGGAGTCGCCCTTGGGCGACCGAAAGTTCCAAGAAATCGCAGTTCCCGCCGTCGTCCAGGTAGAGGAGCAGAGCGCGGCTCACGTTGGTCCGCAGGAGGAAGCTGAGCTCGCCCCCCCCCGAACCCACCCCCCACGGCCGGTACCGGACCCACTGACCCGGGACCCCCCCGAACTCCCACGTCGGAGCCGCCCGGCACGGAGGCGCCAGCAAAAAAGAGCTCAAGGTGGCTACCAAAAGAGCCAGGTGGCCACCTCGAGGGGAAAGGGAGCGCCGGGACCGGCTGGGAGGGGAATTGGCCACCAAAAGGAGGGGGCGAGAGCGGGGGGCGCCGGGGGGGGGCACGGGGGCGACCACGGGGGCCACCGAGTTGGGGTGGTCCAGGGAGTTCTGGTGGCCCAGGGAGGCTTTGTTGGCCACAAAGTTCTGGTGGCCCACAGAGTTCTGGTGGCCCATGGGGTTCTCGGTGGCCACAAAGTTCTGGTGGCCCAGGAAGTTCTGGTGGCCCAGGGAGTTCTCGGTGACCACGAAGTTCTGGTGGCCCAGGAAGTCCTTGGTGGCCACGAAGTTCTGGTGGCCCATGGACTCCTTGTTGGCCACAAAGTTCTGGTGGCCCTCGAATTTATGGTAGCCCAGGGAGTCCTCGTTGGCCATGGAGTTCTGGTGGCCCAGGGAGGTCTGGGTGGCCACCAAGCCCTGGGGCACCTGCAGGTCTGGCTCTTGGTGGCCCTTCAAGTCCCAGCAGCCCACGGAGTTGGTGGTCACCTTGGGCTCTTGGTGGCCCATTGAGCCCTGATGGTTGCCCATGGAGCCCTGGTGGCCTTCAGGCTCAAGGTGGTCCTGGTAGCCCACGGAGTCCTTGGTGGCCACGGAGCTTTGGTAGCCCATGGAGTCCTTGGTGGCCATGGAGTGTTGGTAGCCCACAGAGCCCTGCTGGTAGCCCACGGAGTCCTTGGTGGCCACGGAGCTCTGGTAGCCCACAGGTCCCTGGTAGCCCACAGGTCCCTGCTGGTGGCCCGGGATGTCCATGGCTCCCGGGGTGGTCGTGGGGGGGGGGTTGGGGGTTCCCCCCCCTCCTCTCACAGCTTCATGGGTGGTCCCGGGGGGGGCACCTAAAGGTGGGGGGGGGGGGGGGAAGAAGGGTCAGAAGGGACCCACGGGACCCCCGCCCCTGCCCCCCCCCCTCGAGCTCATCAGCATCCTCGTTAATTAACTCTTGATTAAAGGGGGTGCCGGCGTTATGCAAATGAGGTTATTTATAGCCCCCCCCTCATTAACATGCGGTGCATAATTACCCAATCACAGCTGCACGGGGGGGGCACAGACCCCCCCCCCCCCCATCACAGCCCCTCCCCCACCCCCCTTAGGGACCCCCCCCCATAATTAATAATTAATTAATTAATGCTTGATTGGGGCTTGTCCCCCCTCTGCACCCCCTCCTCCCCCAACTCCCTTGACCTTCAGGTGCCCTCTGGGGGCTGGGGGGTCGGCAATTTGGGGGTCCTGGAATTGAGGGGGTCCAGGAATTTGGGAGGGGGGGGGGCAGGAAGTGAAGGGGGGGAAAGGAATGGGGAGGGGGGGGGGAAAGGAATTGGGGGGGGTCCAGGAATTGGGGGAGGGGGGGGAAAGGAATTGGGGGGGGGAAAAGTAGTTGGGGGGGGGGTCCAGGAATTTAGGGGGGGGGGGAAAGGAAGTGGGGGGGCCCAGGAATTTGGGGGGGGGGTCCTGGAATTTTGGGGGGGGGTCCTGGAATTTTGGGGGGGGGTCCTGGAATTTTGGGGGGGGGAGGGGAAGGGCAGGCATTGGGAGGGGGGTCCCGGAATCGGGGGTGGGGGGGTCCCGGAATTTGGGGGGGGGGGGTCCCGGAATTTGGGAGGGGCGGGGTCCGGAATTGAGGAGGAGGAGGAGGAGGAGGGGGGGGCTCTGGATGCACCCCCAGACCCTGCAGTGATGGGAGGGGGAGGCAGCACCCGGACCCCCCCCTTGAATAAACCATGGTGATGGGGGAGGGGAAGGACGCGACCCCCCCCGAAGCCCCCCCAAATTTTCCTCATCCCCCTCCCCATCCTTTCCCCCCCCCCCCCCAATCTCCCGCATCCCCCCCCCTCCTTTTATCATCCCCATCCCCCAACCCGGGGTGACCCCCCCAAACCCATCCATCCCCCCCCCCCACATATCGGGGGGACGACCCCCCCCCATCTCCCCTTCCCCCCCCATCCCCATCTCCCCCCGCACCCTTCGGCCGCCGCCGCTCCCGCGCCGCTCCCGCAGTCCCCGCAGCTCCCGCCCCTCCGCGGGCACGCGCACGGACCCGCCCCCCAAAAACCCCACCCCCCCCCACCCTACATCCCCCCTCACCCCCCCCCCCACCCATCCATCGCGAGACAGAACCGGAAATAATCCCATCCCCCAACCCATTGCACCCATAGAAGGGGGGTCGGAACCTTAGGGACCCCCCACCCATAGGGACCCTCCCCCTTCCATAGGGACCCCCTCCCCCTTCCATAGGGACCCCCCCCCACCCATAGGGACCCCTCCCCCTTCCATAGGGACCCCCCACCCACAGGGACCCTCCCCCTTCCATAGGGACCCCCTCCACCCATAGGGACCCCCCACCCATAGGGACCCTCCCCCTTCCATAGGGACCCCCTCCCCCTTCCATAGGGACCCCCACCCATAGGGACCCCCACCCATAGGGACCCCCTCCCCCTTCCATAGGGACCCCCCCCCCACCCATAGGGACCCCCTCCCCACCCATAGGGACCCCCTCCCCACCCATAGGGACCCCTCCCCCTTCCATAGGGACCCCCCCCCACCCATAGGGACCCCTCCCCCTTCCATAGGGACCCCCTCCCCCTTCCATAGGGACCCCCTCCCCCTTCCATAGGGACCCCCTCCCCCTTCCATAGGGACCCCCTCCCCCTTCCATAGGGACCCCTCCCCACCCACAGGGACCCCCTCCCCCTTCCATAGGGACCCCCCCACCCATGGGGATCCCCCACCCATGGGGACCCCTCCCCACCCATGGGGAGGGACACCCCCAGACCTATTGGGACCCATAGGGACCCCCCCGCATAGGGACCCATGGGGACCCCTCCCCCCAACCAAAGGGATCCATAGGGACCCCCCACCCATAGGGACCCCTCCCCATCCATAGAGACCTGTGGGCCCCCCCCCCCAATAGGGACCCATGGGGACCCCTCCCCACCCATAGAGACCCCCCCATCCATAGGACCCCCACCCCCTCCAAAGGGACCATAGGACCCCTCCCCCCCCCATCGGGACCACCCCAGAACCCCCAAATTTCTCCCTTCAAACGTCGGGTCCTCCCGCCCGCCAGGGGGCGCTGCTGCCTCCTCCTCCGCCTCCCCCTCCCTTCTTTCCCCTGCGGCGGCGCTCGCTGTGACGTCACCAAGACGCGACGCTTCACCCCCCCCCCCATCACCCGCCATTTTTCACCGATTCCACCCCAAAAAAAAACCAGCAACAAAACCCCCAGAAAACCCCAAAAATAACAACAAAAGGGGCGCGCGCTGACACCACCCCCTCCCGTGACCCCGCGAATGGAGAGCGAGGGGTTCGGGGAGGTTCCGGGAGGGTTCTGAGGGGTCCGTGGTGGTTCCTTTACCCCGTTTTTTGGGTCCATTTCTCTCATTTTGGTGACATTGATCCTGTGTCCCCCCCCTCATTGCCCTACAGGGTCCTGAGAAGCCCCCCAGGAGGCTCCAGTGTCCCCTGGGGCCCCTCAACACCTCCCTTAGTCCCAAACCCCACAAACATTTGACTCTTAATTCCTAACTAAAGCTTTATAACAATCAAACCCCCCCCGGGCTCAGCATTCCGGGGCGATGTCATCAACTCCGTTAACAGAACAATCCCCTTACCTCTGGGCAGGCTTCGGGACCACCCTCAGCTCCTGAGCCCAAAGACTTTGCAGAACCCCTCCAGAACCTCCGGGTTCTGCCCCAAAACGGAGCCAGGGGCAGCCCAGGGCAAACCCTGGCAACCAAATGCAAACAGTGGCCACTGAAAACTTGGGCTGGCCTTAACCCTCACATGGAACCCTACCCACAGCACCACCAACAATCGGCCTACGGGTTTCCGTTTGACCACCAACCTTGAACATACCAGCTCTAAGCGGCCAGTTGCCCATATTGCTGAATGGGGTCCCAAAAGCCCCAGCGACCGGGACTGCTAAACAAATTCAAAGAGTTACCTATAGCAAGACGAATCTCTTTTAGGGTACGCCGCTTCAAGGTTCAAACAGGTATTCCAGCAGAGACTCGCAAACATCGCTCCGAGCCTATAGGCAAAAGTTTGATTAGCCTGGATTCATGCTATTGCTCTGAGAGTGACTGACCTCTCTGCTGTCTACCTCAGGAGTGAGCTGAGCATGTGCTTTAAGCCTCACCTTTTATTGGCCCCCTGGTCCTGCCCATGTGCAATTAGGGCCTGCTTTAATCGGGCACAGATGGGCTTGACAAAAGCTCATGCCACTCCATTGGAATTAGTGGCACCTGGTTGCCTCATTTCACTACACCTGGTTCTGCATTTCACTACACTTACAAGTGAAAACTTTGGCTGACCTTAACCTTCACATGGAAACCTACCCACAGCACCACAACAATTGGCCTACGGGTTTCTATTTTACAAAAAACCTTGAATCTACCAGCCCTAAGAAGCCATTTTCCTGAACTGCTGAATAGGGTCCCGAAAGTCAGAAAAACTGAGACTGGAAAACAATTGCAAAGAGTGACCACTGAAAACTTGGGCTGGCCTTAACCCTCACATGGAACCCTACCCACAGCACCACCAACAATCGGCCTACGGGTTTCCGTTTGACCACCAACCTTGAATATACAAGCCCTAAGCGGCCATTTGCCCGTATTGCTGAATAGGGTCCCGAATCCGAATGCCGGGGACTGGAAAACAAATGCAAAGAGTGAGCACTGAAAACTTGGGCTGGCCTTAACCCTCACATGGAACCCTACCCACAGCACCACCAACAATCGGCCTACGGGTTTCCGTTTGACCACCAACCTTGAATATACAAGCCCTAAGCGGCCATTTGCCCCTATTGCTGAGTGGGGTCCCGAAGTCCGAACCATCAGGGCAGGCTGTAGTGAAATGAGCCAACCAGGTGCCACTAATTGCCAGGGAGTGAGCATGAGCTTCTGTCAAGCCCAGCTGTGCCTAATTAGGGTGGGACCCACTGCTCATGAGCAGGACCAGGGGGCCAATAAAAGGTGAGGCCTGAGACACAGGCTCAGCTCAGCCCTGGGCAAGCTAGCAAAGGTTCCAGTTGCTCTTGGAGCAACAGCACCGATCCGGACTGGTCAACTCTGAAAGCCATAGGCTGAGAGCATTGCTTGTGAATATCTGCTGGAACTCCTGGTTGGACCTTGGAGCGCCGTTCCCTGAGAGAGGTTCGTCTGGGTACAAGGGTTCCATGTGAGGGTAAAGACAAACCAAAGCTTTCAGTGGTCACTCTTTGCATTTGTTTTCCAGTCCCAGTTTTTCGGACTTCGGGACCCCATTCAGCAGTTCAGGAAAATGGCTTCTTAGGGCTGGTAGATTCCAGGTTTTCTGTAAAATAGAAACCCGTAGGCCAATTGTTGGTGATGTTTTTTGTAGGGTTCCATGTGAAGGGTAAGGCCAGCCCAAGTTTTCAGTTGTAACTGTAGTAAATATCAGAACCAGGTGTAGTGAAATGAGGCAACCAGGTGCCACTAATTCCAATTG